>JABAYD010020274.1:0-17099 GCA_014822095.1 Diplotaxis tenuifolia
CTCAACCGCTACGATGGTTCGAAAAACCCGTTCTCAAGCCCATGCTGAGGACGAAACCCCCACAACACAATAATCCGTAACCGACCTTCAAGCTCTAGTCCACAATCTCGTCACAGCCTTGACAACACAACAACAACAACAACAACCGCCAACACGTCTCGCCACGACCGTACTACTACGTCACCACGCCGTCCACGCCGATACGCCTCACCCCATTGTCAACGTACTACACCTCTCCGTCGACGTACTGATAAGATCTCGCTCTGTAACGAGTCTGACGATGATGACAACCCGTTCGCACCACTTCGCCGTCAATCCCCCACGACGCCGAGAACTCAGCGACACCAGCTCAGATTCTAATGAAGAAGACAATACCAAATCCTGGAAATCAAGTTTTAAACTCGAGATTCCTCAATTCCATGGTTCGACAACAGCTGAAGAGCTACTAGCTTGGTTTTTTACCATTGAAGAGATAATTCCGCATGATCGATGTGTGCCTCTTATTGCAATTCGCTTCCGTGACCGAGCAACGGCTTGGTGGACACAAAACAAATCAACAAGGGCACGACTCGACAAATCTAAAATCACCACATGGGACAAGTTAAAACGAGAGATGCGGAAGAATTTTTTTCCATACAACTACGATCAATTAATGTTCCAAAAGTTTTAGAACTTGCGCCAAGGAACACGGTCCGTAGAGGAGTATGCAACTGAATTTTTCAAGATGATCAATCGTGTGGAGATACAAGAGTCCGAATAACAATTAGTCTTGAGATTCATCGGAGGACTCCGACAACAAATTCAATTCACATTGAACTTATTCCGTCCTTAATCAATTTCAGAAGCGTATCAACAAGCCTTAACGGTAGAAGCACAGAACCGTACGGGAGTTCCAACTTGGGGTGCCAATCGCCAAAATCGCACGACGACAATGGTCGCATCGTCCGCCCCGACAGATACGTCAACGGCTAAACCAGAAACAACTATTGTTTCTGCAGAACCACAACGCCAAGCACGACCTGGAAGCTTGCATTGTTTCTCGTGTGGAGAGCTCGGCCATAGACAGTCGGCATGTCCGTCCCGCAATAAACGAGGTTTACTCTTGTATGCAACAGGCCGAGATGTTGAGGTTATTTCTGATGAGAGTTCCGATGAAGCAACAGAAGAATTAGATGCAGATGAAGGTACGTTACTAATGGTTCGAAGGATATGTTTATCACCAAAAGTGTCCGAAGAATGCCCACAACGCAAGAATCTGTTTTCCTCGCGTTGCACCATCAATGGAAAGGTCTGTAAATTTATTATCGATTCAGGAAGTAGTGAGAACGTCATTGCAAAGTCTGCAGTTACAAAGCTCAACCTTGTAATAGAATCACACCCCTATCCTTATAAGCTCGGATGGCTACACCAAGGAAACGAGTAAATGGTCACACGGCATACACTGGTTCAGTTCTCCATAGGTAATACATACAAAGATCAAATGTATTGTGATCTCGTACCAATGGATACGTGTCATCTTCTCCTCGACGGCTTTGGGAATATGATCGTCGTTTCATGCACGATGGGTTTCTCAATACATATACGTTCAAATTCAATGACCGTACCTTCACGCTCAAGCCAATGTCACCCGCTATATGCGACGGAACCATCACCACAGAAATCACACCTAATCTGATACTCCTTCTATAACAGTCGGCTTTTCCCACGGCATTGCGTAGTGCAGAGAAGCTTGTTCTGTTGATAGCACTACCATCTTCTCCGTTAACGAGTAATGATATTTAATACGAGTATAAACCGTTACTAACTGAGTTTTCCGACGTGTTCCCTACAGACCTGTCGTCGCAACTTCCCCGTCTTCGTGATATTCAACACCGTATCGACTTCATTCCTGACGCCTCTTTACGAAATCGTTCTCATTACAGAATGAGTCCATCCGAGCATGAGGAGCTAAGGCGACAAGTGGAAGAGTTAGTGGCTAAAGGATTCTTGCGAGAGAGCCTTAGTCCATGTGTTGTTCCCGCTTTACTAATTCCAAAAAAGGATGGATCTTGGCATATGTGTGTCGATAGTCGAGCCATCAACAAGATCACTGTGCGGTATCATTTTCCTATCCCGCGTCTTGATGATTTGTTGGATCAGATTGGTACAGCGACGGTATTTTCTAAATTGGATCTCAAAAGCGGATATCATCAAATCCGTATCCGTCCCGGTGATGAATGGAAAACAGCGTTTAAGACGCGAGAAGGTCTCTTTGAATGGCTCGTAATGCCATTTGGGTTATCTAACGGCCCTAGTACGTTCATGCGCGTAATGAACCAACCACTTTGACCTTTTATCGGTAAGTTCGTGGTTGTTTACTTTGACGACATCCTAATCTTTAGCAAGTCAAGTACAGAGCACATTCAACATTTACGGGATGTACTTTTAATACTCCGACTGGACCAGCTTTATGCAACAATGAAAAAGTGCGAGTTTGGGTCTCTTCAAATTCATTTTCTCGGCTATATTTTCTCCTCTCAGGGTCTTGCGTTCGACCCATCGAAAGTCTCGGCGATTCAAACTTGGCCTCAACCCACTACGATCTCTGAGGTACGAAGCTTTCACGGCCTGGCGTCCTTTTATAGGCGTTTTGTGCCACATTTTAGTAGCTTGATGGCTCCCATTACGGACTGTATCCGTACAAGTTCGTTTTCATGGACGTCGGAGGCTTCTGCGGCATTCGCTAGTATCAAAAATAAACTGAGCTCGACACCTATACTAGCGCTACCAGCCTTTAATACAGTCTTTGAACTCCATTCTGATGCATCTAAAACTGGAATTGGTGCGGTTTTGAGCCAATATTCTCGCCCCATTGCTTTCTTTAGCTAGAAATTGGCTGGAGCTCGCTTTCGTTATAGTACTTATAACATTGAGTTTTATGCGGTGGTTCATGCAATCAAACATTGGAGACATTACCTATTTCATAAAGAGTTCGTTTTTTATACAGATCATGATGCTTTAAAACATCTTCATAGTCAACAAAAGGTTTCTTCTCGCCATGCCTCCTGGATTTCATATCTCCAGCAGTTTACTGTCGTCATCAAGCATACTGCGGGCACTTCTAACAGAGTTGCAGATGCGTTGAGCAGACGTCACCTCCTCCTTACTATACTCCATACCTCAATCACGGGTTTCTCTTCTTTGTTGGACCAATACGAGAATGATCCTTTCTTTGGTCGGGTGTTTCATGAAGCAACAAAGGGATTATCATCAGAGTATACGATCCATGAAGGCTATCTTTTTCGGGGCGACAAGCTTTGTATACCCGAGGAAAGTCTTCGTTTGCAATTGATAACCGAGTTGCAATGTGAAGGACATGTCGGGCGTGATCGTACTCTCGAATTGGTCGCTATGTCTTATTACTGGCCTTCGCTCCGCAAGGACGTGTCTCGATTCGTTGCTCGATGCGTCACATGCCAGACAGCAAAAGGAACTACTTCTAATGCGGGTTTGTACTTACCTTTACCTATTCCATCGCAACATTGGACGGACATAAGTATGGACTTCGTATTGGGATTACCTCGTACACAACGGGGTTTTGATTCAATCTTCGTGGTAGTTGATCGCTTCTCCAAGATGGTCCATTTTATACCATGTAAAAAGACAACATATGCAGTTCAAATAGCAATTCTGTTTTTCCGTGAGATCTATCGCCTTCACGGTTTACCATCGTCGATTGTTCCAGATAGAGATTCTCGGTTTACGTCATTTTTAGAGGTCTTTATGGAAGAAGCTCGATACAAGCCTCGACATGAGTTCGGCTTATCATCCTCAGACGGATGGACAAACGGAAGTGGTTAATCGATCTCTTGGTAACCTATTACGGTGTTTGGTTGGCGATTCTATTAAAACGTGGGATCAACGTCTTCCTCAAGCCGAATTCGCTCATAACCATGCTATAAATCGCAGCACGGGTCTTAGTCCTTTTAAGGTTATCTACGGTATTATTCCGCGCGCACCAGTTGACTTATCTCTACTAACGGACAGGACAAGAAATCATGGTGATGCTTCCACTTTTGTTGATACAATTGCGGATGATCATGCTCAAACTGTGGCCAATCTAACTGGTTCTACCGCTAAATATAAAGCGGCCGCTGATGTTCATCGAAGATGTCTGGTCTTTAATCCAGGTGACATGGTTTGGGTTGCCTGAACTCGTGACAGGATGCCGACACATTTCTACAACAAACTGTGTGCTAAGAAGATTGGTCCCTTGAAGATCGTTGAACGTATCAATGACAACGCTTATCGAGTAGAGCTTCCTTCCGACATTACAACATCCGATGTGTTTAATGTTAAGTATCTTTCTGCATTTCTGCCTCCGGATACTGATGATGTCGATTCGGGGTCGCATCCTTCTAACGTTGGGGGACCTGATGCAGGGGCATCTTCCCTTTTGGCGCCAATATGATTACTTGCCTCTCAAGTTTTCCTTTTCTTATTAAGTTTGCCTTTTTCTTATGTTTTCTCTAATTAGAAAAGTTGTTATTTATATTCCTTTTCCAAAGACGGTTTGTGTCTTCAGATTATCTATATAAGAAAGTCTTATTGCTTATTGTTAGGTACGTTTGATTTTAATAAAGAAGAGCTTTGCTTTTATCCCTTGTTCGATTCGATTCAGTTCATCGAACAAGAAGTTGGTCTCAAGAAGCTATCTCCAGAAACTCTTGATCGATCCAAGAACATGTCTCAAGGAATCCTAAAAGTTCTTAGATCGGCCGTTCACCCTTCTTACGCTGCGCCAAAACCCCAAATCGAGAGATAACCGTAAATCACCTTAAACCCTATAACAATCAGTATTAATTCCTCAATTCCACGAGAAACCAAAACTAAAATTGGATCATGAGGAGTAAAAAAGGAAGAAACTTTTGGAGAACCCAACAAGCATACAGAGAGATAAGGGAAGGATACACACTAGTAGCAAGCATCGACAAGAAGAACCCATCGTACCTGCAAAAAAATTATAAACGTTACCCCCACAAAAAATTTAACAAGCGAAACGAATACAAAATTTGAAATTCGAATAGGAGATCGAAAGTCGTATCCTTTAATCGACCCAGATGAAAGAAGAAGAGAGCGCACCACTTGAAATCGACACCTCTCATCGCCATGAGAGAGGGTCGAGGAGAGTTATTAACGGAGAAAACCGTAAGAAAATGTTGTTGATTTCAAAACTGCTTGAATCGAATCCGAAATGAGACTCGATGAATCGAATCCGAACAGCAGACAGAGAGAGTATCTAGCGGATAAAGTAATAGCGATGAAGAAACGAAAAGAGAAAATGGAAACCTTCTGGCTAAGAGAGAAGGTTTCACGACAAAATAAGTCAATATATTGTCTTTATAAAAGGAAAAGGAAAAATGACTAGAATATCGCTTAAAAAGTTTTTGTCGCAAATATAACATTTAAGAATAAAAATGACTAAAATAACACTTAAATATTTTATAAATTATTCATTTTTACCCTTTATATTAACTAATTTTAGAGCATCATTATCCATGGATGCTTAGGGGAGTGGCTTAAAAAAAACAATTGAGTGGGTCCCATAAAAAACCAGACAACTCTGCTTCTGATGCTTGTACAAGCGCCGGCGTTTGGTTTCTTTTTGGCTTGTTCCACCGGCCCCACGACACGTGACGGCCCGCGATTAGTCATTTTTTTTTTAAATCCGAAAAAATAACAAAAGAATTTAAAAAAGAACAACTCCCCCTAAGCATCAAGAGATAATGAGGCTCTTAGATTTTTTTGTTTAGAGTTGAGGAGTGGGGCTTTAGGGAAAGGATTTCCAATTTAAAAAAAATAAAAAAAATTAAAATTTTCAAAATAAAAAAAAACTATTTTGATTATTTTTGTTTTTGAAAAGTATTTTTTGACATAAACTTAGAAATATGCTATTTTGGAGATTTGCCCAAAACGAAAAAAAATCATCTGCATTAAAAATATTGTTATACTAAAAAAAAATTGCATCACCTAATTTTCTAGAACATGATGTTAAAGTAGATCATCTACTAACTTTATTTTTTTTTAAACAAAGATCTTTCTTAGTTTAGTGGCTATATATAGTAATACACCTTTTAACAAAATTTTTATATTATCCATATACTAAATTTTAGTTCAGTATTTGGTAGCTCAACCAATTAAAACATTCTTTTTAGAAAAGCAAGTTCTCCGAGTGTGTATGATAGAGAGACGCCAAACAAAATTACTTTAAATTCGTTATAATGTTATGTCTGAATAAATATTTTTTTGCTTCCAGCAAGTAAGCCAGGCTATGAAAATATCACAAACGTCTTTTCACTATACAAAAGAAAAGTATCAAAAGTAACCTGTATCCTCTGGTTTAAACATTTTAGGCATCTTCAAACACGGATCATCAGGATCAATTCTTGATCACCCTCTTTGGTTCCCTTAAACATCTTTCTCGTATTAGCTGCAAGCTTATACGCTAATATTGTCGCACTCAAATTCTGATTATTGCTACAGTTGTCATCTACGCTGTTAGCTATTGAATGTAAACACTTAGACTTGCGAGAAACACTCTTTTATTGTATTATTAGAAACTAACTCAACAATAAAAGTCTCACAAACTTGTAAGTAAGTTATGTTACACCATTTTACAAAAAAAAAAAGTTATGTTACACCTTCACATATATATCTTTATAGAGTAAAATATAATTCTTAAACACATTAGATATCTAATATTTAGATAACTCCTAAACATGATAACCTTTTTTTTTCTTAATTCATATTTCGGTAGGAAAGTGATAACTTGTTCTTCAAGTTATTTCAAGTTTGATCCAACATTAGCTATTTCTGGTATGGCTTCCTCGTATTCATCATCATCACCATAATAGTAATCATCTCCTTCCTCTTGCCTAGCTAACACCATAGCTAACTTCCTCTTCATGTATCGTCCCTATGCAACTTGTATAAAACCAGTCCTTCAAGCCCTCCATTGATGCGAATTGTATCTGATAAAGAGTCAAAACATGATTACCATGAAGTCCTAGCGTGTGAACCTAGAAATTTTAATTCCGTGTTGAGAAAGTTAGGTTCTCTTTTTGGCATTTGGTAATAATTAAATGAGCCAGAACAAAAAAAAATACAAATTGGCTTTTCTAAGAACTTCATTTCATTAACGTTGATCTCTTATACAATGGTAATTTAAATGACATAAACACTAAAATTTAACATTTTTTTTATTTTTAAAAATCTTTGTATCCTGTATAATTTAATGTTTATATCATTAATACATGAAAGTTACTTAGGTGGAGTAGTTAAGATGGTCTTGCTTGATACAAGAACGCTACCGGTTAATTATACAGAACATATCAAAACAGCATCATTTTATCTCTCTCTCTCAAAAGAGGTTCAAGCTGATAACAAAGAGTTTTAAACTGTGCAGACAGAGAATGAATAAGCTAAATTTCATGTATAATTAGAGATCATTGAACTGTGTAGTGTAAGTTTGATAAACTTCACAATTTGCATCTACTGATTGGCTATATTATGAATAAGATGCCAGGAAATCATAGAAAACAACACAGTGACACTGTAAACGGTCTACATAGTGCATAATGGCAACACTTGGATGGTTATGAAGTATTTTAATAGTATCGATGATTTTTTAATAATTATAATAGATCAATTATTTAGAGCAGTTGTCCAATGAGGATGAAAGAAAGAGAGAAGGTCACCAACTTCCTTGACTTTCCAGCATTAAGAAGGCCCCCAGCTTCTTGGACCAGGGACTAGCACAAGAGAGGTTAAACAATGGAGAAAAGGCAAGCCAGGAGAAGGATAGTGTTAGTTACAGTTGCAGAACAAGGACATATAACTCCCTTCATGCAACTTGGGAAATCTCTTAGCTTGAAGGGTTTCTCAATTACAGTTGCTCAAGGACCGTTCAAGCGAGTAAGCCCTTCACAAAACTTACCTGAGTTTCAATTTGTCACCATACCTGAAAGCTTACCTGAGTCTGAATTTGGGAGACTCGGGCCGGTCCAGTTTGCTATAGAGCACAACAAAAGCAACGAGGCAAGCTTCAAGGATTGTATAGCTCAGTTGTTGCTTCAACAAGGCCGTAATGATATAGCATGTATCATCTACGACGAGTTCCTCTACTCATGTGAAGCTGCAGCTAGAGAGTTTAACATTCCTTGTCTCATCTTCACCACTACTAGTGCTATAAATTTTGTTTCCGGCTGCGCTGTAAGCAAACTCAATGCCGAAGAGTTCTTAGCCGACATAGAAGGTGCCCTTATAAGACTATAATAATGGCTTTTCTCAAAACCAATATTTTCAATAAAACATGGTTTCTTTTTTTTTTTTTTTTCAAAATTTTCAATTTTTTTTTTTTTTTTTTTTCAAAATTTGCAGATCCAGAGGTGCAAGACAAAGTTGTGGAAAATTTGTATCCGTTAAGATACAAACACCTACTACCTTCAGAACTTGGGCCATTAGAGCCACATCTAGAGCTGCGTAGGGAATTAGCCAACAAAAGAACAGCTTCCGCTGTCATCATAAACACGTCGACCTGTCTAGAGAACTCTTATCTCTCATGGCTGAACTCACAATTCCAGTTTACCCCTTAGGGCCTCTTCACATTACAGCTTCAGTGTCTTCCAGTTTATTGAAACAAGACGGGAGCTGCATTGAATGGCTGAACAAGCAGAAACCTAGGTCAGTCTTATACATAAGCACGGGAAGCATGGCTCACATGGAACCCAAGGATGCCGTGGAGATGGCGTGGGGGTTGTCTAATAGCAACCGACCATTCTTATGGGTCATCCGAAGCGGCTCCATCATTGAGTCATTAGTGAGTAAGATGGTGTCGGAGAGAGGATATATTGTAAAATGGGCACCGCAGATAGAGGTACTTGCGCATCCATCAGTGGGAGGCTTTTGGAGCCACTGTGGATGGAACTCAACGCTCGAGAGCATTGCGGAAGGAGTTCCAATGATCTGCAGGCCTTTTCATGGTGAGCAGAAGTTAAACGCAATATATATAGAGAGTGTCTGGAGTGTGGGAATACAGCTTGAAGGTGAAGTTGAAAGAGGACAGGTGGAGAGAGCTGTGAGAAGGTTGCTTGTGGATGAAGAAGGTGCATGCATGAGGGATAGGGCTCTTGTTTTAAAAGGAAAGCTAAAAGCCTCTGTGAGAGCTGGAGGCTCCTCATACAATGCACTGGAGGAGCTTGTCAAGTACTTGAAGACAAACTAAGAAGCGGCACCTCATGTATTATTTCATAATTGTTCAGATCAAGCTTCATCTTACAAATTTTCTGTACCTGTTTTTTTAAAAAAAAAAAAAATCAAATTAAAAATATGAATCCTTTTGGTGGTTTGCCTAATATGGAATTGTTGCAATAAAGAAAAAAATATTTTTAATGAGATCGCATTCTTTGCTGAAGCTGCAGGCAAAGAGTTTAACCTCCCCAACCTTATTTTCAGTACCACAAGTGCCACTGCTTTTGCATGTCCGCTCTGTATTCGAAAAACTCTATGCAGATAATGTCTTGGTTCCCTCAAATGGTACTCTAAAACGCCTCTGTTTCTATTTTCACTAGTGTCTATAATCGGACTGCAACAAAGACTAGGAATCCCAGCGTGAGGAGTTCGATTAAAAAGCGAAGATGTCCATTGTTCTAAAAAGAGAAGCTCATTGTCTGAGTCCTTGTTCTAAAATAGGCTGACATGACCGCGTACACGACAACCTAATCTATCTTTTTATTTTTTTAATAATATTTATTTATGTATTTGATTTGAAAATTTGATACATCGAATTTCTATTTATAATTTTGATGAAAATTATACTATATTAAATTTATATATTGCTCTGCTTTTTGCTCTGCTTTCTTATATGAACCAATAAAAAAAACTAAATCTTTCCAGCATTTTTTTGGGGGTTTTTTATCATCAATCCAAACTGTATCCACCGTAAAAATCAATATTTTTACATGTTTTAGTTGTGGTTTTGAAAGCTTCATACATTAAGAAAAAGTTGATTTCTTTTATTTTGATACTAGGGATGTGTCAGCGCTACGCGCGGGGTTCCGTGAATTTATTTGAGTTTATTGTTTTATTAGTGATATTTGTTTTATTTGATTCAAAAATTGTAAGTTATTGTTTTATATAGCACCTCGCTTTATTTTTTTGAGCTTTGGAGGTGTCTATTAGGTGTGAGGTTTAGTTGCTTAAGAATCGTTTTGTTTGAAATATTTTGAATTTTATGTCACTGTGTAGTTAGTATGAATATAAGATTTTATTTATAAGATCCTTTCGGGGATTTTTTTCTTATTTATGATTTTGAATATTTTTTTAATTTTACTTCAAAGAATTTTAGTTGTTATTTTGTGTTACATAGTTATGCAATATTTGATTTTATATTTATTTAGCATATATATTACATAATTGTAGTTGTTTCTGAATTTTGAATAGGTATATCAGATATACCATTTATGTGTATTTAATAGACTTAAAATATGCCTATTTAGATTGAAGGTAAAACTTACTGTGGTCCATATGATGCTCTAGAAAGTTTAGAATAGGGTTGTTGCTATTTTGTTTCCGTTGTATTGAAACAGAAAGGTGTATACTTATATGTATTTTTATAATTATAATTAATGTATTGATTTAAAAAATCATTTAAATATTATATAATGAATAACTTTTAAAAATTAATTATTTGATTATTTTTCTACATGCTTATATACACTACTCCAACAATGTTGTTTCTAACTAAAAGTTTTTCTTAAATATTCTATTAGTCAATCAATGTTACTTAATGATTATGTCACTTTGTAGAGTTGCATGTAGTCAGTATGAATATAAGATTTTATTTGTAAGATCCTTTTGATTGGGCCAGGGTAATTTAAAATCTAAAAGAGAAAAAAAAAATATGTGAGATAATCAACGAACTTCATCTTCTTCGTTCATCATACATGATACTTTCTATGAAGAGAGTCTTTTTCTTTTTGTTGTCTATGTATTTTGAATTTTTTTTTTATTTTGATTACTTAATTAAATTGATAAACTGAAAAGGAAGAGGAATAACACACCATTTCATTACAAAACTAAACCATCAATTCCTAAATGTATGGAGAAACAATAAAATTATTATTTAAAAATGACACATGTCAATCAATTCTTTCAAGTGATGTGGCTTTCTTTAAATAAATAAATAACAAATCTTTGTAACAATAAATAGCAGATCTTATTAAATATTAATATTCATATTTCCAAACATACTTATTTTTAATACAACTATCCAAACAAAAGCTTAAAGTACTTCTATTTTAATAAGATAGATTTTTAACAATTTTAGTAATTTATAATCGTTTTTAAAAATTCAAAATATAACATATACGAAAAATTCTAAAGTATATGATTAGTGCGATAGTTTATTATTTAAATATTTTAAAATTAAATAAAAATGATAAAGCATAGACTATTTTTTTTTGTCAAATATACTTTAGCTATATTAAATAATTCTAAAATTTTATTTAAGGAAAGAAGAAAGAATATTAATAACTAATTTATTGTTAACTTAATAAAAACTTATTATATATTTATATGGACCAATCTAATTATTTAAGCATTTCAAGAATTATTGTGGTGATGACATATGACCATTTTTACAAATAATATATCAGGGATGAGTAATTATAGTAGGAGACTTCAATGACATTCAAAATAATTCTGAGAAGAATCGGTGGAAAGTACAGAAGTGATAACTCTTTTTTACCTTTTAACGACATGCTTACAGCCTGCAACATGACTGAATTTCCCAGCACAGGAAACAGTTTTACTTGGGGAGGTAGAAGAGGCAATCATTGGATTCAAAGCAAGTTGGACCGTGCCTTTGGAAATAAAGAGTGGTTCTCTCAGTTTCCAGCTTCTAATCAAGCCTTCCTTGCAAAAAGAGGATCAGATCATAGACCGGTTTTGCTTAAACTTTTCTCATCTCAAGACTCTTATCGTGGCTCTTTTCGGTTCGATAAGAGATTGTTTTATAAGCCCTTAGTTCTGCAAACAATTCAGAATGCTTGGTTTTCAAGTAACCGATGGAATGGTTCGGTTGCTTCTCGCCTACGTAATTGCAGAAAAGCTCTTAGTCATTGGAAGAAGAACAACAATGCTAATTCCCATATCCGTATTACTACCCTCCAAGATGAACTTGAAAGAGAAGAATCTTCTTCTGATCCTTCACTTCTTAAGATGATTAAGTTGAAGAAGAATCTACAATTAGCATATAGGGATGAAGAAAATTTTTGGAAGCAGAAGAATAAAGATGATTGGATTCTATATGGAGATAGTAATTCCAAAGTCTTTCATACTGCTGTTAAAATTTCAAGAGCTAGGAACAGAATAGCTAAGCTCATTGACAAGGATGGTCTTGCCCAATGATCTGAAGCCTCCAAAGCTCAAGTTGCTATCGATTACTTTCAGAAGCTTTTTAAATCTTCCAACACAGAAGATTATACTGCTCTTTTGGAAAACCTTGAGCCTAAAGTCAACCTTCGAATGAACCAATTTTTGACTCAACAAGTCTCCCCTGAAGAAATCAAAAACGCCGTCTTCTCCATTAAACCGGATAGCGCCCCTGGTCCAGATGGTATGTCCGGTTTTTTCTTTCAAGCCTACTGGGACATTGTTGGTGATCATCTTACCACAGAGGTCCTTCAATTCTTCGAATCAGGCATTATGCCTTCTGAGTGGAACTTCACTCACATATGCCTTATTCCTAAAAAACCCAATGCTTCACTGATGTCTGATCTACGGCCAATCAGTCTCTGCTCAGTTATGTATAAAACTATCTCCAAAATTTTATCCACAAGACTTAAATCTTGTCTTCCAGAGATTGTCTCTCCTTCTCAATCCGCCTTTGTCTCTGATAGGCTAATCTCAGACAACATTATCCTTGCTCATGAAGCTGTTCATAGTCTTCGTTCTCATGATTATGTTTCTAAGAACTTTATGGCGGCAAAGACTGACATGTCTAAGGCTTTTGATCGTGTTGAGTGGAACTACCTTGAAGCTCTAATGACAGCCTTAGGTTTTGATAAGATTTGGATTTATTGGATCATGTCTTGCGTCTCTTCTGTTACTTATTCTGTTCTTCTCAACAGACAATCTTTCGGCTTCATTACTCCAGAACGAGGCCTTAGACAAGGTGATCCAATATCGCCTTTTCTCTTCATCCTCTGTGCTGAAGGTCTCACTCATTTGCTCAATCAAGCTTCAGATCATGGGTCCTTGCAAGGTATTCAATTCGCTCCACTTGGTCCTTCCCTTCATCATTTGTTTTTTGCAGACGACAGTCCGTTTCTTTTCAAGGCTGAATTTTCCCAAGTCAAGGTCTTCCAAGAGATCTTCCACAAATATGAAGAGGCCACTGGACAGGTTATTAACCTTGACAAGTCTTCTCTTACCTTTGGAAAGAAAGTTGATCCTAATCTGAAGTTTCAAATTCAAAACATTTTGGGCATTTTCTCTGAAGGCGGGGCTGGTACCTATCTAGGCCTTCCGGAATGCTTCAGTGGCTCTAAAGTAGACCTTCTTCATTACATTCAGGACAAGCTCAAAGGCAGAATGTCTGGATGGTACACTAAATTTCTTTCCCAAGCCGGTAAAGAAATTATTCTTAAATCGATAGCTTTGGCTATGCCTATTCACGCCATGAGTTGTTTTCGTCTTCCTAAAACAACCTGCAAGAATCTAACCTCTGCTATGGCTACTTTTTGGTGGTCTTCTCAAGAAGACAAAGGCAAAACTCATTGGATTAGCTGGGATAAATTATGCGTCCCCAAAGCTCTTGGTGGAATGGGCTTTAAGGATCTAGAACTCTTTAATCAAGCTCTTCTTGCTAAACAAGCTTGGAGAATTCTCTCCTTCCCCAACTCTCTTCTCAGTAGATTTTTAAAGAGTAGATACTTTCCAGATAAGCATTTCCTTTCTGCTCCTCTTGGTGCTCGGCCTTCCTTTGCTTGGCGTAGTTTACTTCATGGTAGAGACCTTTTGGTCAAAGGTCTTAGACACATGATTGGTAATGGCAACTCTTTGATGGTATGGTCCTCTCCTTGGCTTGTCGATGGGGATAAAATGCGTATTCCTCTTATGAAGAATGCTCTTATTGACCTTAATCTTAGAGTTTCTGATCTTCTTCTTCCTAACTCCCATCATTGGAACCTCGTTCTTCTGAATGAACTTTTTTTCCCCTGCGACATCGAAATCATCCGCAAAATCAAACCGGTTGTCTCTTCTCCTGATTTTTTCATTTGGAATCACACTAGATCAGGAGATTACTCTGTCAAGTCTGGTTATTGGTTTGCAGAAAAAGAAGCTAACAAAGATGCTTATGTAGCCGGAAAAATGCAACCTTCTTTGAATGGTATCAAAGATTGCATTTGGTCTCTCAAGACTGCCCCTAAAATCAAAATTTTTCTTTGGAAAGTTATCAATGGTGCTCTCCCGGTAGCAGACAATCTCATTGCTCGTGGTATGAAGCTTGACACTCGTTGCCAGTTTTGTGGCATGGAGGGTGAATCTCTTAATCACATGTTATTCTCTTGTACCATTGCTAGACAAACTTGGGCCAACAGCAACTTCCCCTTCCCGCCAAATGGCTTTGATGCCTCCTCTGTCTACGCTAACATCTATTACGTCCTTCAAGCAAGGAACAATGTGCTCATCCCTCAACATATTCGAAGAACTGGACCGTGGATTATATGGTCTATTTGGAAAAACAGAAACTCTTTCATCTTTGAAGGCAAGTTTGCTAAAGACCTTCCTTTCATTAAATCCATATTTGAAGAAGCTGATCATTGGTTCATGATTAAAGACTTGAATGACAAGGAAAAGTCTATTGATTTGGAACGCCAAAAGAGAATCATCTTTGGTTGGAAACCCCCTCCAACTTTATGGCTGACTCCAACTTTATGGCTGAAATGTGATATTGCTTCTGCTTGGGATAGTAATAATCATCAAAGTGGTGCTTCTTGGATCTTAAGGGATTGTAAAGGATTAGTTCTTTTACATGGAAGAATGTCTTTTGTGGAGATCCATAGTAAATTAGACGCCTCTTTTGCAAGCTGGAAATGGACTTTGGAATGTATGCAACATCTCCATTACAAAAAGATCATCTTTGCTTCTGATGACAAGGAGATTATTGGAGCGGTCTCAAAACCCTCTGCTTGGCCAGCCCTTTTTTTCTTCTCTTCCAACCTCTCCTCTTTGCTTCAGAATATTGGTGAATGGAATCTTCAGTTCCATCGTCATCAAGACATCCTTGGAGCTAATCTTATTGCCAAAAGTGTTATCAAGGACAATCGTTTTCAATCTTATATTGCTAAGGGCTTTCCTTCATGGCTTAGACATCTCTTTGTTTAAAATCCTGTTGTATTGTACTTATGTTCCTATAACTCTTATAATTTACTAGTGTATAAAAAAAAAAAAACTATGAATGCAATTATTAACCATAGAAGGGATAAGGTATGCTATGAAATTAATTAAACGGTTCACATGGTTCGCTATATAAAACAGAAAACTAGTATCGAACTGAACCCATAACTATTAGTAAAGGAATATACGAACATTCTCTACCGTTAAAGAGTCTGGACATGAACAATGCTTCATTCTTACTAAATGTAAAACCCCTCAAGATTGTAATTTCTCTCTTCTTTCAACCCCAATTTATTTACATTTTAAGACAATGAAAGGTGAAAACTTTTAAGGGGTGAGAAGACTCAAAATGTTCAATCAGTCAAGATATTAACCATAGACTCACACTTTCTTCCTCTCATCTCCGAGGTGGAGATAGAGTGGCTAAGACAGGAGGAATCCCACCGTTCTCTGCAGTCTCCAGAGAAGGAGATTGAACTCTCAAGAAGTAGCTTTCGCTTTGTGGTTGGCTTCTTATGTACCTAGCTTCTGTTGTCTCTGAGTTTCCTAGTGAGGAGGGCTGTTGTGTGGATGAGCTCTGGAGGTTGGATAATGCGCTGAGATCAAGGTCTGGAAAAACCGAGCACCGGCACCGAGGACATTTCACGTTTAAACGCAGCCACTGGTCTATACACTCCACATGGAAGTTATGGGCGCAAGGTAAACCTCTAACCTGTATAAAAATTCAGACAAAACTATGTATAAGAAAAGTTGGTTTAATCCCTCACAAATGCTGGAAAAAAGAGATGTTTAGTTACCTCATGTCCTATATGGAACTCCTCTAAGCAGATTAAGCATTCACCGCAATCATCTGGGACAGCTTTTAACCTGAACTTTGGAAGTTCTTGTATGAGTGCCTCCACCGCTTCAGTCTGTTTATCAAAGCATTAGATGTTTGGAATCTTTGAGACAGAGAACAAAACGACAAGACTTGCCTGAGCAGGAGTCAAGTAAAGTCCAGGATGGTATGCAGCAGCAGCATCTTGACTTATGCCTCTCATCTCTTGGCCTGCTGCTTCAAATGCCCAGTCAGGGACTCTAATCATGTCTACTATAATCTGGCCACAAAAGAACACACATTAAAAAATGATCTTCTTGTTCTTGTGCAAGTGAAGTTGAATAATCGGATCCTGAAACTTACTCCGAACTCTGAACTAGGGATTCCCTGCTGAGCACGCAACACATGCACCTGTCTTCGCGCCAACCACTGTCAAGTAAACTCACTATAAGTACACACTCATACAACTGGGTGTGTCCTCTGCAGAGCTTGATGAGAGAGTCTTACCTTTCCAATACAGATGAAAGCAATGCAGAGGAGGCCAGAGTAGCTGAACATTAGCCAAATGAGGAAACCCCATTTTTGGCCATCTTCAGGTAACTATCACAAGTGATATATACATAATGGCTCAGCAACGGGATTTTGCAACAAGAATAAATCATAAGAGATGATCGTTAAAAAAACTGCTTACACAGCTTTTCGCTCTTAAAAACCATATTGTACCGATCACAGTCCAGGCCCACAGAAATGGATAGAGGAGCAGAGATAGGATAGAGAGCACCACCACTCTCCCACAAAACCCAATGTTCCTCTGTTGGCTTCCAAAATCCCTAACAGATGT
>JABAYD010020279.1:0-10372 GCA_014822095.1 Diplotaxis tenuifolia
ATTTATCAAATAATAAATATCCGCACGGACGTGCGGATTAAAATCTAGTAAAAAATTTAAAAGATGAACCCCAAGATGGGATTCATTGATGGAGATGGTCTTAGTTTCCTTGGCGAGTATTGTTTATATCTTTTTCATAAACTAAAATATCAAGAAGTCTCTTAATAAAATAAATTCTTCAATATTGTATGCCTTTGACATCAAATCGCTGAACGAATTTTCAATATTGTATGAGCAACTCATTTCATGGTCCTTAGAGTTAGGCGTCAGTTGTTTGAAATTTTCTTTCACAAAAGAAAAACTGTTCGAAACTTTTGCGTATAGAAAATTCGGTTTTACTTACGAATATGCTAAAAGTTATATTCACTAAAACTTAATGATTTTTAGTGCCAAATATTCGAGTTTGCCACATCATAACATATTATATTGATTGTCATTCATTAAGATGGTTGATATATCATTGTAGCCTGTAGAAATATATAGTAGTTTTTATATTAAGTGATCGAATTTGTCTAAAATCATCGGAATAATTAATTGTGTAATAGTTAAGAATCTAAGATGGCGTGTGATAAAAGGCCAGACGCAAACCATTTCTTAAAGTAATATTTTTTTCTTAAAGTAATATTTGCGTTCCAACATAAGTATTACGTATAAAATAAATATATGATCTAATATTATATGTATGGGATTGGATCGCTAGCTAGAGATGTAGAGCATTATAATTTGACGATTCGCGTTTTCTTTTGACATTTTTGTTGATGTGGATGTGATCCTTGCTTGGTTTATGTGTAACTCTGTTTTAAAGTTTCTCTGCGTTCATTCTGAAAATGTGGATGGAATCTAATTCACATATCATTTACGGATATAGACAAAAATTGGTGGAGAAAACAACAGACAGACGCTCTAGTTTTAGTTATGGTGGATTTGAAAGTTGGGAACATTATTCGATGACTTTCTTGCTTTTTCTTAATTATATCCAGAAGCATCACATGACTCTTATTTTTATAAAAGAAAAGTTTCCTTATTGCATTTATGTTCGGGTTGGATTTTCAAGTACTATCTTTGTTTTCTTAGGAAAAAAAAATCGTCAATTTAAAAAAACTCCTGAGTATTTTTTTAATTATCTTGAAATACTGATTTAGTAATTTCAAATATATATATATATATATATATATATATATGATAAATTAGACCATGCATACTAATCCATAAAGCAAATGAATAGGAGTGGATTTTTTTATCATACTTCTAAATGCAAGTAGTTTTTGAATTTCTTTCCATAAAAATAAAGGTCTGAAAGTTAGAACTACACGTGTTTTTTCATACACTAACTTTGATGGCTAAACACGTATATAATTCATATGTAAATGTTACTTTTGAAATTCGACAAATTCCTTTGACACTGTTAAGAGTTAGAACTAAATGAATTTGTCAGAAAGATACAGACGGATTCAAACGTATATAGTTTACGAATGACTTGTACAACTTTGTGTAGTCACCAGAAAGGTAAACTCGTGCAGTTAAAACTTCCTCGAGTATGATACATGTATAAGCCATTAACTGTCAATATCATCGCCATAATGGTATCGTGGAAATATATTGGGATGAAATATGTTTTAATGTGGATGTTATTTTTTTAACACTGTTTATTCAAACTCCAGAGGAACAAAGTTCCGAAAGTACAAACTCAAAACATGAGTAATAGACACTTACCAGTAGGTGATATAAGTAAAGCTCAAACAAGCAAAAAACAACAATCCATATGAGAAAAAGATCCAACCAACATACTGGTTTTTGTGGACCCATTCCATGGCATATTTTCCTCAAATCCAGTTTTCACAAAGTTGTAACCAAAGGAGACATTACTTGTTATCTCCATAGAAGCGTACATTACCAATATGCCTACTGAGACAACTTCAAAGTTCTATGTTCCTTGGTTGAGAATATTTCATCGAGTAGAGAGTTGCACATCCAACACAAACTGACAGGAAAAAAGGTAAATATGAATTTCTTGCTTAACCCTGGCCTCATCCCAATATAATGTTTGTGGATATTATTACGACAAGAAAATTAATTATCTCTAAGAAAAGAGTTGTAGGGCAGTGAATGGACAGATCTTTTTAATAGATGGAATAATACATTATTACTTGTTATAAAGAAATCTGAATAAAAAAATTATAAGTAAATAAAACCCTTAAATTAAATTTGGAATCCAATTATAAACAAGTACCCAAAATACTCAAGATCTCAATAAATATCTACAATGTAAATAATTAACTTAAACACTCATAATACGTAATTTTTTGTATTTAATAAAATGTTGAGAATTTTAAGTTTTGACAGTTGCATTTGAAAGTTGACTATGAATAAGTTTTTTTCTGAGTTTCAACAATGTTTTTTTTTTCTTCAAAATAATGTATCATATGTTTATAGAGTTAGTATTAACATGTTTATGTTTATTTCCTCCAAACAACCAGTTTTAATCATACTACCTACCTTTTGTTAATAGAAACTGTTTAAACTTTCCATGTTTTTGAATAAAATTTTGCATTTTCGAGTCGCCAACAAGTACAGTAAAATTTCTCTAAATTAAGACTATGATAATTTATTAATTTAAAAATATAAAATTATATTCTGGAATAAAATAGTGTATCCAGTTTTTAGAATAAGAACATTTGATTTTGTGATATTATAAAATATTCATATGGAGCAAAAATTAATATCTCAGAAAAAATGAAACTCGATAGAACTCAACCCGAATTGAGCATCCAACGCCCATGCCTGCTACGTACCAAACACTATTTCATTGGTTGTGTAAACTTTATAGTTAGATAACGAGACGCAAAAAACACATACAAACCTTTTCTTGATTTCGGGCCAACCAAATTTTAACTTTCAGTTAATAATGCTTTCTAACTCATAAAATATACTTTCATTTTGTTTCTAAATAAGTGTCGCTTTGACACTTTGCACATAAGTTAATAAAAATATATAAAAGACTATTATATCTTTATTTAATGTATGTTTAATTAAATGAAAATGATTTAAATAAAATACTATTAATTAGTCAAAAAGAGTAAAAATAGATTTAATGTATAAAATTATATTGGAAATGTAAAATGACATTTTTTGTGAAACAAAATTAAAAGTCTAAAGTGACAGCGAGTAGGAAGTAGAGTAATGTAAACATAAATGGAGATGGATCGGTCTTCAATGATTTCAGAAAGCAAGAATCAAGAGGCACAATCATTGATCCTCTATGGATCTCCTTCTTTAACGGCTTTCGATCTCTTAATCCAGCCAATCAAGTATTAATACTTGTACTTACCATTCTTATATAATTTAATTTCTAGAATATTCATTAGTTTTGCTTATTGACCTTAACAGCTGCCTTTATAGGTTTGAAGTCATGCGTGGCGTGCTAATATAAATCCTAAGAGCATCTGCAAAAATATTCTCTATTTTAGAGTTTTAAAAATTCTATATTTGAAGTTTAAAGTGTTACGTTCCAGAAATAAAACTTCAAACAAAACTTCAAACTAAACTTCAAAACTCTTTGTAATTTATACCATGGTCTTTATATTTTACATAACTAATTCAAATTAACAAAACTTTTATAAATAACTAATACATATATAAAAATATTACAGAAATATTTATTGATAAAATATTATACTAAAATATAAAATTATAAAGATAAAAATATAAATAATATTAAATTACAATTGTTGTTGTCTAGTCCTAGTTTTAAAATATTTTAAATTTTATCTTGATGTTTTCTATAAAAAACATGTGTAAATTTTAAACTATAAAGATGATTTTGAAATATTTATGAGATAAGATTTTTTTAGGATTGAAATGATAAACAACAAAATATTTAAGAATTATAAATATGATATGTAATTGTAAAGATCAAAATGCAAATAAAAATTGAAACTTCAAATTTGAAATTTTGAATAGTAACATTCTATATTTGAAGTTTCATTATTCGAAACTTCAAATTTGAATTTTTAAAATTATTTTTTAGAGAGATAAAAACTTCATATTTGAAATTATAAAGTGTCTTTTGGAAATGCTCTAAGTACTCCGTGATCATATCCAATGAACGGCTGTCTTTTATTGTGCAATTAGAGCATTAATGACTTTGTTTAAAGGTACTATACATCAGAATGAAATGAAGAGTTGGTTTTGAGTAACCAAATGATTTTAACTCACCAATCTATAACAAAATATCAGAATTCGAACACACACACATCATCCATATATAGTCTAAGAGACCGGGATATTGGCGAAAAATGGTTAGAATCGTGATCATATGTTAATTGATATTAAGTCATAAAATTTACTGCTTTAGATCCACTTTATTAAACCATAACTACCCATTAAACTTACCCTTTAAACTTTCACAATAGTTACAACTCAATGCAACTGAAATTTATTTAATTTATCACAAAGAAATGTTTGTCTTTTCCGCATAATGAATGTTTTCCAAAAATAATTCAAACTAGTTACATCGTAGGAAACAAATAATTAAATAGTTATATTTTTTCTTTTTCATGTAGAAAAATAATTAAATTAATTTAAATATATCGACTGTAACCTTCTAAATTAATTTACGGTAACATAATATCATTTAAAGAAAATTCATGACTATTAAAAAATTATATTACATCAGTATTGGTATTATAATTTTTTGTCAGCATTTATAACTTATGTAAGTATATAATGGTGTAAAATATTTAATTACATTAAAAATAAAATAAAACATCCACGTGATCGCGCAGATCCAACCCTAATTTCCTTTTTAAGCATTGATATAATTTGGGCTTATCAAATTTTAATTTTTTGTTAATTCATCAAATATACCTTTAGTAATAAAAAGCTAGAAGATACAAATAGGTTGAGACGGGTCCAAATATATATTTTTATCATGGTTCATCTCTATCAATTTCCTTTTTGATAAACATATTAAATTTATTATTTAATTTTCAATGTTTTCTTACAAATGCAAAGATAACAGAAAATGATATTTAAAATAAAACTTATAACGAACTATGACTAGAGATACAAACCCGAAAACAAAATAGTAATCAGAAACAAACCTTAACGAAGTTGCCACAAACAATCGTATATGCTAGATAAGCCTTCAAACTTAAGACTGATTGTGCCCCTTGGACCGACAGTTCATCTCAAATTATATACTCTCTATAAATATGGACTGTAAAAGTGTACTATTTTCTATTAATATATGGACCAAATTGTTTAGTTATTGATTAGGAAGATCCGATATGTAGTTTGAGATCTTTTTGGATCGCTGGTGTCAACATGCCCTCGACTTTCCTTTTTAATGTTTTCTGAATGGTTTTGTCTTTGACTGACTTCGTGGGGCTATTAACCCTACTCAATGTTTTATATTCGATTTAATGCATGGTTTTCATATTCATACAAATTTTTATTTTATTTTAATGCAGCCACCGTAACATATACAACAAATACGTACCAGTTCACATTTCTTTTTTGAACTACAGATTCGCAATATCTGTGCGTGTGCGTTAGTGCATATAAGCATATATACCGTAGAAAGGGATATTTATGACCAGGTCCATGCGGAAACACATGTTGATAAAGATGTAAATCGTGAATATATATTATGTTAGACCATGATTAACCCAAAAACCCTGTTGATATATATACCTTGGTGCAGAGAAAAAGTCCCAATTCTATCTTGGTCCAAACTCCAACTCTAGCCCAGCAATGAATCCCTGCATAAAGAAAATGCATAAGAAAAGGAAACGATGAAGTTAGTTTTCGGTTTCTATTGATGTCGGTCAAAGATACAAAACACAATATGGAAAAGGAGGAATAAAGTCGGTGATGATGATATATATAAAGGAGTGGTGTCATGGCTTGAGGATCATCCGAGAGAGAGCATAAGAGAGAGAGAGAGATAGCAAGAGATTGAGCAATTAGGGTTTGAGTTTTGTGTTAATCATTGGCTTGTAATCTCTATATTGTTCTTGAGAAACAGATTTCTTTAAAGTGAATAAAGACAAGGTTTTGGTATTGATTTCTATCTAAGTTTAAGCACTAGGTTATAGGTTGAAATCCTAACAAGTGGTATCAGAGTAATCCAGGTTTGATTGCAGGTGCTAGGGAGGAGATATGGAATCGATACCGGGAAAGTTCAAGTTCGAGATTGAGAGGTTTGATGGAAAAGGTGATTTCGGGCTATGGAAGTATAAGATGCTGATGCAGTTAGAGCTTCTAGGGTTAGATTCTACGATTCAGGAAGTTAGCGTCACAGCTGGTGAAACAGAAAAGAAGGAAGACGAAGAACTACCTGAGGTGAAAGTAGATCCGTTGAAGGACAAGAAGGATAAGAATCTAATATGTATGAGCCTAGGAAATCTGGTTCTACGTAAGGTGATGAAGGAAACAACTGCATTAGGAGTTTGGAAGGCTTTGGAAAGAGATTACCAAACAAAGACACTTCCTAATAGGATTTACATGAAGCAGAGGTTTGCTAGCTTCAAGATGGAAGATCACAAGAGCATCGAGGAAAACCTAGATACTTTTCTCAAGCTAGTTTCAGATCTTGCAAGTCTAAACATCAACATCAGCGATGAAGACCAGGCAATTCAAGTTCTATCTAGCTTGCCCCAGCAATTTGATTCACTAGTTGACACGCTTAAGTATGGGACTACAAAGGAAACCCTTACTATGAATGATGTGATTAATTCGGCATACTTCAAAGAAGTGGAGTTAAAGGAAAAGGGATTGCTGAATAAATCCAGATCTGAAGGAGAGGGTTTGTACGTGGAATCAAGGGGAAGATCAGAGAAAAGAGGTTATGATGGGAAATCAAATCAATGGAGAGGTAAATCTAATGGCAGGGGCAGATCTAAGTCTAAACAACGGTTCGATAAAAATAATACAAGTTGTTTTATCTGTGGAGAAGAAGGACATTTGAAAAGAGAATGTCTTGAAAGGAGACAGAGAGATTCTGCAAACATAGCGACAGAGCCAAAGCAACCGTTAATATTAACAGCTAATGTACAAGACACTAAGCAAGAATGGATCATGGATTCAGGATGTTCGTATCATAGTACATCAAACAAGGAAGTTATGTTTGATTTCAAGGAGTTAAACGGAGGTTCAGTGTTAATGGCTAATAACACTCGCGGTGACATCAAGGGAATTGGGAAGATTAAAATTCAGAATTCAGATGGCTCTGAAGTGATACTCACGGGTGTTAGATACATTCCAGAGGTGAGTAGAAACTTAATCTCTTATGGGATGTTAGAAAGATCATGTTGCAAGTATAAAGGAAGCAATTTTATGGTGCACTTCTACAGAGGTAACAAGAGAGTGATATCAGGAAAATATCACGATGGAGTCTATTATCTACAAGGCACAATTGCTAAGAGTAAGAAATTCATGCCTAGAGTGGAGAAAGAAATCAGAAAGAAGAAGTCAAAGAAGGTGACTTTCGCAACAAGTCTAATTCAGGGACCAACTCCATTCGGTTTTGAAACAAAAGAATCATCAGCTCAAGGTGGAGACTCTTTCTTAACAGAAAAAATAGAAGAAATTGAGTCTAAAGCGAGTTGTGAATCTCGGACAGAAGATTCAAGGGGTGATTTTTTGTTTGCAGAAGAAGAAAGGCAAAAAGATGATGGTCTCTTAGCACATGTTCCGGCTGCACCTGAAGAGCTTATTATGAGGGAAGGTTCTAAAGCTTGTGAGGAGGACTGGAAGAAGGTTGAAAAAGAAGAGGACGTGGATATGAAACTTGAGAATGAAGGTGAGGGGAAAGTTTCAAAGATATTGGAGGATGGTATCTTCGGAGATAGGGTTAAAGAGAATGTAATGCTATCTAAGAACCAGTCCAAGAAAAATCCAGTAGATATTCTAAATGACACACTACATGGACATGAGGTTCAGGTTCACTGCGATTCCATAAACGCCTAAAAAGAAAGACGCTCCAGGTAACTCCATTATCAACGCTGTCTCAAAGCTCGCAGAGACAGAGGAGGAGAAACAAGTCAATTTCAGGTTTATAATGATAATGGAAAACTCAAGGTGGAGTTTAAAGAAGGTTACCTGTGAGCATAGATGCGAGGCAGAGGTTTTAGCTCAAGGTGGAGCATCTGAAACACTAGAAAAATTACTCAAGAGTTCTGAAGCATCGGAAGAGGAATAACTTTAAAAAGAAATTTAAAGTGAATGGATAACCTGAGAAAACGTCTTAAACAGCAAATAAGACAGCAAGAGATGCTGAAGGGAGACGAGTATCTAGGTTGGGAAAGGAAGAAATAGATCACCGGAAAGGAGAGAACGTCTTAAACAGCTGCTATGGTGGAGTATAATCACCAAGGAGAGCTGAAGGAAGAAGAGTATCACAACCGGGGAAACAAAGCAGATCACCAGATAAGTATAACATCAGAGGCACCATCTTATTCAAGTTAAAGGGAAGAGAATTATTTTACCAGAAAGATGAAGTGGAAACGGGTTTTGTCGGAGAAATAAAAAGTCTCCAAAGGATCGATGAGAATGCAGGAAGAACTGTCAAAATTAAAAAAAAAAGGTTTAATGCTTACAATTTCTCAAAGAAATACGTGAAAGTGTTCAAAGCAAGCTGAGAGTTCATAGGATCTTACCGGAAAGCTGCAGTACGGCCGGTACGATGGATTGAATATATCATCACCAACATTGAAATAGAGACTCATTAGTCACGAAGAAGAAATCGCGAGCTTCTTTGGAGATGAACGGTCTAACACGATGAAGATGTAGGTGTTGCGAATAGAATGATCTAATTTAGTAAAGGAGCAAGCTTGGGATTTGTGAAGTTGACTCACTCGCCGTAAGAGGAATCAGAAAAGCAAGTTGATCGGTTGAGAGCTCGAACATGTAGAGCATATTGGAGTTGCAGGTTTTGGCCAGAGTTAATCTGAAACAGAAACTGATCTTGGATAAGAGAAAGACCAAGGAGGGGTTTAAAGCAACGATGGATGTGAAACTGGTTAGAGAAACAAGAACTCACTAGTGAGAGATGGTGAAGAAACGAGACTCGTCGGAGACGAAAGGATTCGTCGGCGAGACATCACCACCGTCACAAGGGATTCTCGGAGAGAAAGGAGATGAGAAAGAACAGCCGTTCTGGTTTAATCTTTGAAAGTGACACACGACAAAGGCAAGGATAATGAGCAGTTATTCAGCGACAAGCAACTCGGAAGTTGACATCAGAATTACTTGATTTTCCAGGTCTATCGTGAGCTGTGGAGGTTTGGTCTTCAAAGCAAAGAGGAGAATGGAAGCCTCTTGACGTTAAATAGAAGAGTTGTTCTATGGTTAAGAAACTCGGTGAAGGGTTCACCGGCGCAGATCACTTTTTTGATTACAGAGGCAGGAGAAGGAAGCGGCGTTGATATCATCGAAGGTGGTGACTAGAAGAGACAGCAATGTGGGCCTTAGGTGGAGATTGCAGAGAAAAAGTCCCAATTCTGTATTGGCCCAAACTCCAACTCTAGCCCAACAATGAATCCCTGCATAAAGAAAAGGAAACGATGAAGTTAGTTTTCTGTTTCTATTGATGTCGGTCAAAGATACAAAACACAATATGGAAAAGGAGGAATAAAGTCGGTGATGATGATATATATAAAAGAGTGGTGTCATGGCTTGAGGATCATCCGAGAGAGAGGATCATCCGAGAGAGAGCATAAGAGAGAGAGAGAGAGAGATAGCAAAAGATTAAGCAATTAGGGTTTGGGTTTTGTGTTAATCATTGGCTTATAATCTCTATATTGTTCTTGAGAAACAGATTTCTTTAAAGTGAATAAAGACAAGGTTTTGGTATTGATTTCTATCTAAGTTTAAGCACTAGGTTATAGGTTGAAATCCTAACACTTGGTGATTCAATTTCTTGTTAGTATCGGTTTGAGCTAACCAGAAATTGACGAAGCTGGTTTAAGGTGTATTGGACATTGGACCAGAGAAGAAGACAAGAACAAAAGCAAACCCTCTTGGTGTTTTAGAGGCTTTGGAAGACACAAGTGTTTTGGGTATAAATACTAATACCCTAGCTACTTCTTTATTCAACTCTCTTGAGTTGTTTCATCATGAGGTTTTCTCTCCATTGTATCATGCTCTGTTATGAGTTGTACTCTTCCTTCTTAGTGGATTGACATGATTGATCTGGCCGCAGATGTAGACTCCATCACACCGATGGATCGAACTGCGTAAAAAATCTCTGTGTCTGTTCTATCTCGTTTTTATGTTGAACAAGTACAAACGAGTGAGAGAGGCTGAGAGTGTCAAGATCGAAAATCTCCCATTTCTTTGAGTGTGTTATTCCGTGAGTGATAGAGTGAGA
>JABAYD010020285.1:0-12463 GCA_014822095.1 Diplotaxis tenuifolia
CCAGATAGAGCATCTGGATAAGGCATCTAGATAGACCATCTGGATGCATCTTTCAGATGTACAAACGAACAGGGCCATACTAGATACTTTACAATTTTGGAAAAACCATCTCCATCCAGATGGTCTAAATTGGTCCATCCAGATGGTCTAAATTGGTCCATCCAGATAGACTTCAAAATTAAGCCTAAAATTTCAAAGTCATCCAGATGATCCATTTAGATGAGTTGTAGTTTTAGTGTCTAAACAAACAAAACCTCTCTCTAGCCAGATGGACCATAAATGGTGAAACAAACAGCACCATAAACAATCCGACAAAAGTCAGCCAGGTGACCAAAGTGAGAGTGGACAACACATGAGAGAGAGGAATAAAAGCAACTTTCGTGTACAGTACGATTAATAAACGAAAGTGTCAAAGCACAACAGAGTGCTAGAACCATAACGAGATTCCAGTGGAAATAAATGAAGCAGCGTGAGAAATTAGCAAATATAGTGACCTTGAGAAGATCGATGGAGTCGGCGGCCATGTGTCCTTTACTAGGAAGCCCAAGACGAATCTGGTCTCGCTCCACTACAACAGCTGCTGGAGCGGAACCGTTCGTAACGGAGATTTGAACGGAGGCGACGCAAAAAGTGACCAATCTGTGGCATCTCCGGCGAGTTCCGAGGAAGGAGACAATGGTGGAAGGAGACGGGGAGAAGAGTTGGGGTGAAGGGGAGAGGGAAGGAGAAGGGCCAGGCCCAGCTCAGATAATTGCTGGATCTTGTTCTATATAAATTTGTTTTCCATATGTTAGTACTTGATTTTTAAATTTTGGATCCTGAAAATAATTCAAAATTTTAAGCCCTAAAATAGTAAAGATTTTTTCAGAAAAAGGTGGAGATCCTGTACTTTTGCACTTGGGCACTACCCCAAAGCCGGCACTGAGAAGGGCATTGTTGTAGATTAGTGTGGATAAGGATAGACATATTTGTTGTTGTGCAATTGCTTTTGGTGAGAGTTAAAGGGTTTTTATTGACCTGAGCGGAAGAAGAGTGTAGTGAAAATACTGCTTACAGATTCTTGATGCTATCTTCTCTTTTGCATCATAAGAGTACCCCATTAGAGTTTTACCCATTAAAATTCTAGAAATGGTAATATATATGTATGTAGATATGGGCACACTAAATAGTATAGAACCCTATTTAAAAGATTTAAAAAATTTGATTTTAGAACTTTTGGATAGTATTCTATACTATTATTTTTACAATCCTAATGGAAATTAGAAATTTTAGAATTTTAATGGGTAAAACCCCATTAGAGGTGCTCTAAAACGTCTACATGCATTTTCGTTTTTCTTCTTTTATCGCGACCTATTTTTAAACATTCTTTATATAAACTTTTCAAAAATAACACGTGAAAACATAGAGAAATGATTGATTACAAAAGTAGAAGACTATATATTGGTCGCTATCTGGCAAAGCCGTCAGGTCATTATATTTTCGGAATGATAGCATTTCCGATGTCAAATCTCAATCTCACATAACACAGGTCAACATACTTGTCGAACCAGGATTCCATCTGATTTATCTCCCGCAGGAAGTTTTTTTCACTCGGATATAAATAAGCCAGTTGAATCCTATAATATTATGGTCATTCATGATATTACTTATGGTAGAATGTCACTGAAAATTTGCACCATTTCCAAATTGTGAACTTATAAGTGACATATGTTCTCTTTATCTTTTTTTTTTATGTTCTTTTATCTTACTTAAGCAGCACAAGATTTTTGAACCAAATTTTCTACATTACGATGAACTCCCCCTCCCTTTCCCAGTCAACTCTGCACCCAACCGGTTTGGTTAAGGTGGCTTGTCTAAAACCTTGTGTTCTAAGACATCATTACATTTTCCGTGGATCTGTCCCTAGCTAAATGTTTCTTTGGTAAATCTACCAACGTCAAAACCATTTAGCATTATTCTTACTTTACTAACATGCTTGAAGGATAAAATAAAGAAATGTGATTTTTGGTACTATTCAACCATTGCATAACATAAAAATTAAAATATAATCACACAAAAAAACAACAATATGATCTTAGACCCATGATCAGTTTCTCTTTAAGTGATGCTATTTTCTGTCGTTAAAGATCATGCAAGATGACATATATAGTTAGCTCGTCATCCTGGTCATGATCGGATGCCCCCCCCCCCTCACATCTTGATTAAATCATGCATCTTTGATTGCCATCTTGAGTATTTTTCCCCATATTGGGAGTATACCCATGCTTAACTTAAGATTTGATAAGCTATGTCGGCTGATAAGAATGTACTTAGTACAACAAAGTGAACTAACCCGAAAGCATAATGCACTGTCTAACCAAGTTTATAATACCTTTTGACTAATATAAACCACATGGTCTTACTTTGAACTAGTTTTGGTTTCCACCCATCATAATTAGCATGCAATGTTGAATATAATCCATATCCGTTTTTTAACAAGGAGCATACAAAGCATATCCATCAACGACAAACCCATTTCTTATTTAAACTTTAGCTCTCAGCTTATTCTTAAATCTAATGCAAACACTCTAGCTCGTCCATAGTCTTCGCTTTACTCTTTCCCTCGTGCGTTGCCACACCAAATAGTTCTCACTGGTAATATGAATTCACCAAATACTTCTCGAGAAGACGTTGCATGAATATCATCTAGTCCTATGGATTTATATAGGTACATCAATTAAGAATGAGTATGGAGGTCACATAATCATCTTGTATTGTCAGCATCATAAATTACATGCTAGGGACTAGAGTTTTCTTCCTCAGAGGATGCCTTTTAGGCTCATGAGAAAGATTTTTGGCGTATTTTTTGTCTCTGATATTAATGTTTCCTGTTGAGGCGTCTATGATGCTCCCATGTGTTTTCCGGCGACACTCTCTTGAGTGAAAGGTAACCAAGAAGGGCGAGTGCAAGGTACAATAATACATACTATCGACAAAGGAAGAAATGAGAGTCTCAGAGCGAAACAGAGGATGCTGAGGTGGTAGTGGATGTTAAGGATTTACTTCCAAAAGATTAAAGAGAAGCTTTGGATGGAAGTGGAGAGTTTGTAGTAGATCGTTGGAATGAAGTGAGAGAGTAAATGAATAAATACAATGAATAAAATTTGTAAACATTTCATGCTTGTATTGTAGATAGTGGTAGATGATATGAGTCTCTACAACTCGTTCTCTATGAGGACGATGGCGAAAGCTCAATCGCTATGAGATTGAGTCACGAATTGTACTTATAAGGTTTCCACTGATTTATGTTTAGATTTCTCAAGTTTTCCAAGTTACAAACATCTAAAATCCATCATTGGTGTTGTGATATTGGTTCGATTTCAATCATGATGGATTCTCATCATTCGTCAACATCAGCGGCTTCGTTTCAGCTAGCTCACTGGAGGCGGAACTGTTTATGCAGGAAAAGGTGTCTTCTTTAGGATAGTCATAAGGTTCTGATGGAGAAGACTGCAAAGTATAATTAGAGTCAGGAGTTGCGTTTTGAGAAGTTGGAGGATAACTTACAATTTTTTTTTTGAAAGCTATGAGTAAACGACCAGTTCTGGAGGATGATTTAGAGGCTTTAATAGATTTTTCTATCTTTGACTTTGTCGTCTTAGGTACCATTTCGTTCCTCAGAATCAAATCGGAATTATCAGCCGTTAGGATATTCGAACAATGACTTACACTTAGTGAATCGAGAAAATATGCTGAGAAAAATTGAAATGCCAAAGTTTGATGGTTCAAATGTGTATGACTGGTTGGTTGATGCATAACATTTTTCACAATTGGCCACTTTAAGGAACGTGAGAATTAGTTGGATATGGTAGTGCCATGTATTGAAAGGCAAGTGACGAAGTGGTTTGCTTGGGTCATTCCTCGTGGTGGCTTAATGATTGGGTTGATTTCATCAGTTCTTAATTCGTTTTCCAGAATCAATAGATGATAAACCTAGTACATCTATTTTCTTTAAGACAAACTGGTACTGTTGCTGAATATGCGTTGGAGTTTGAAGCTCTTTGTACTAAAGAAACCATTTTTGTTTTTGTAGAGCTGGTTATGTAAAATATTTTGTTAGTTACAAAACCAAATAGATGAGTTGGCTGAAATTGTTCGATCGCGATATATTTGGTTGTGAGGTGTTGGATTTGAATGTGGATTGAACAGTTTGATTTTGATTGATGAGTAAACTATAAAAAAAAATCACATTGAAAGTTAGTTTAGAAGAAAATCCTCATACATAATGACTACATATTTTATAAGTTACTTAGAGTACTAGGAGAACGAGAAGGCGTTGTACTGAGAATCTCAATTCTATTAAAATAGAGTTGTTCATGATAAAAGGAAAGTTGAGAAGTATTGTGAAGGATGGTAATCTCTGGCGAAGGAAATCAGGGTTCATACAAAGGTTCTCGACCCAAGAGACTTGGTTGTTACTTAGAGAGTCTGGTACTCTATGCATTTAGGCTAAAGGAGACTTGGTTGTTACTTAGAGAGTCTGGTACTCTATGCATTTGGGCTAAGGGTGTCTGGTATAGAATGTGGAATGTAATTCATTAGAAAAGACGTAGAGTCCAATATATACAGAGAGTACAATGGTAATCCTACCTAATGATATTTACATTAGAGCCCTTTCTTTATATACATATTTATCTTTACTATTCCCCCTCAAGATGGAGGTACTCTTGTGACTTCAGTCTTGGATGTTTCAGTGATAATTGTTGACGTGATAGTGGCTTGGTGAGAGCATCCGCTAACGGATCTTTAGTGGAGACATGTGAGACGCGAACCATGCCAAGTTGAATCAAGTGCCGTATGAAATGATAATCAATAGAAATATGCTTCATCTTTGAGTGGAACACTGGATTAGCACACAAATAAGTTGCTCCAAAATTATCACAGTAGATGACAGGAGTGTTTGGAACACGTATACCAAGTTCTTCAAGAAAAGAACACATCCGCTGTACCTCAGATGTTGTATTTGCAACGCCTCGGTACTCTGCTTCGGTTGAAGAGCGAGCAACTCCACTTTGCTTTCGTGATGACCATGACACCCGAGTGGATCCTAGGTAGATAAAATATGCATTCGTAGAAACATAATCATCATTATCACCTGCCCAATCCGCATCAGTGAATGCGTGAACTGTAAAAGGTGAGCCAACCTTCATGTGGATGCCATGACTAACAGTCCCTGCGAGATACCAAAGTACTCGTTTAATCGCTTGCCAATGTATCTCAGTGGGTCTATGCATGAACTGGGACAGACGATTGACAGAGAACGAGATTTCTTGAGTCGACATACATTATATGTCTATCTATATCAACAAAGCCGGGAGGTTATGTCATGTAGACCTCCTCCTTAAGCTCACCTTGAAGAAACGCGTTGCTAACGTCTAGTTGCTTGAGTTGCCATCCCTTGTTAACTTCTATATCAAGCACCAATCTGATAGTCGTAGATTTGATAACCGGACTAAATTTTTATCCATAATCTATTCCATATCGTTGAGTGTTACCTCTTGCGACGAGCGTTGATTTAAGACGTTTAACATCTCCATTCAGTTTATACTTGATTGTGTGTATCCAGCGACAACTCACCAGGTTCTGTGATGAATCAGCATGGACTAGATCCCATTTTCCATACTCAATTTGAGGATCGTATTCAATCGACATTCTCTTACGCCATCTCTCATCTCTGAGTGCTTGCGCCAAGGTTTGTGGTTCTTTTGGTAGAGGAGGTGAAGCTGTTGCCGTTAGGATAAACTTGGAGTTAGGTTTGACGATCTTATTTCTGGCTCGAGTTAACATCGGATAATGGTTTTGCGGTGGTTGGGAAATAGTGATCTGAGTTTCGTTTTGTGGAGAAGATGGTGTGGGATTGGTGGGTTGATTTGGAATTTTTTGGGTGGTTATTTCTGGTCCAGGTTCAGTGGTGGTTATTTATGGTTCACTGGTTTGTGTTTGTGGGCTGGACTGAGAGGATAAAGTTGGATTTGAATTTTGGGAAGCATTAGTGTTTGAATTTTGTTGGGCTGGCTGCGCCGTGGGTTGCGGCTCATTTTGAGTTGGAGCAGTGGGATCAGAAATTAAGGGAGAAGAGAATTGAGTTTGAGAGTTAGGAGACGATGAGATTGACGGTGAAGCGGGGTGAGAATCCGAGCATGGGGAAGCTTGTGTGGTGGTAGTAGGTTGTTTCTGAACCGGAATCGCTGTGAATGTTGGGTGGGTTTCAGAACCAGAGACATCAACATCTCTTGTTCTTATGGCTTAAGCTTTTGTTGGAGTAGCAAAAGGGAAGATTGATTCTTCGAAGACAACATATCTAGAGGTTTATAAACGGCTGGTGGGTATATGGAGACATAAGTAGGCGCTTTGACTTGTCGAGTAGACAAGAAAGACGCAATATTTAGATCGATCTTCCATCTTATTCACTGTGTATGGCTGTAACCAAGGGATACAGAGAGACCCAAAGACACGTAATCTATTGTATTTCGGTGACCTTTGAAAAAAACTTTTGATATGGTGATTGATGATCGAGATTAGAATTGAGAAGCCGATTGATCAAGTACACCATAGTAGCAAACACAAATGGCCAGTACGTCTTTGGTATAGAAGCATGAGACATCAGAGTAAGACATGTCGATGCTTCCTCTCGGCAACTCCATTGTGTTCAGTAGTGTGTGATGGAGAAGTGAGATGAGAGATTCCATGTTGCCTAAGGTATGATCTGAGCGCTAGAAATTCTCCACCATTGTCTGAGAACAACGTCCCACTCTTAGCTTGAAAGCGGTTTTCAACTAATTTTTGTAGGCTACGAAAATTTCCTTGACCTGAGATTTTTTTTAGTGGATATAGCCAAAAGTATCGAGTATAACGATCAACTAGAATGAGATAATATTTGAATTGATCTGTAGATATGATAGGAGAAGATCACACATCTGTGAAAATAATCTCAAGAGGTCTAGTAGAAGTAATACTTGATTCAAAAGATGATAATTTGTGGCTTTTATTGATAAGGTAGTCTGAGCAAGATAGAGGTTTATTAGAAAATTGAGAAACAAGAAGTGAAAATTGAGAAAATGTTTTGTTTAAGATAGAAGAAGAGGGATGTCTCAAACGGGAATGCCAAGAAAATAACGTAGCCTTAGAAGTTGGAGTAACAAACATCGCTGTAGGTGTAGTAGTGAACCTCGGCCATTCATATTGTTGACCCTTACTGCTGCCTCGGATTAACTGGGTCCCCGTGTTCAGATCTTTCACCTGAAAGTATAGGAAATAATTCGACGGATACTTGATTAGTATTACATAACCGGTGAACAGAGATCAAATTCTTTTGTATGTTAGGAACACACAAAATATCATGTAGAGCTAGAGATTTATACGAAGAGGGAAACGAAATTGAACCCGTGTGTGTGATAAACTGATTTGATCCATAAGCAGTCATCGCAGTCTCACCTCCTTCGTATGGTTGATGGAGAGACAGGTTCTGAAGATCGGAAGTGATGTTGTGAGTAGCGCCACTGTCAAGCAGCCAGTTACTTTCTATGTGCGGATTAGCAGCTACCATGCTAGCTCTCGGTTGATACAATGTGAATGGAGACTACTAAGACGCAGCTTGGAAGCTCTGGAGCTGACGGCATCGCTTCGCTTTATGGCCCTGTGTTCCATGGATTTGACACTTACCAAGGTAAGGTCGTGGGCCACGAGGTTGTTGCCAATTACCGTTGTTGTGATTGTTGTTTGGTCTCGCTGGTGTGCTTTAGTAGTTGATTCTGTTTCTGTTGTTGTTGTTATTGTTATGGTTGTGCTGATTCTTGTGTTGAACCATGTATGCAGAGACATGAAGCAGAGTAGAAGGCACCAGAGAAGATGACAAAAGCTTCGCCTCATGGTGAAGCAGCTTCTCATGGATCTCAGTGATGGAAGGTGTTGTCTCATGTCCAGTATAACATCAACTTGATCTTCATGTTCCATTGGTTTCCCAAGGATATCGAGTTGATCCAGTTTAGTAGTGATACCCTGAATGTAGACATCAATGGTCTTGTTCTCCTTCTTCCAATACTTGACTTGATGTCTGAGATTTTTGATGTGTGCTCGACTTGGCTTTGCATAGGTGGAAGACAGAGTATCCCAGATCTGAGCTGCAGTAGCAGCACGAGAGACCAGGGTTTGTAGAGGTAGAGAGATCACACCAAGGAGGGAACTGTACATCAGACGATCTTGTCTTTTCCAGACTACAGGGTCTGGATTTGGAGCGTTGACACCATATGAGAGTGACTTCAGTTGGTGGAACCGCAGTCTATCCATCGAGATGACCAATAAGGCCATAGCCATCCACCAAAGCGTGGACTTGGAGGCTCCACATGAGGTAGTTTGTGGGTGAAAGTTTTGGCACGTTGGCCATGTTGATGTTGAGAACCATTTGATTGTTGTGGTTTGTGGGAATGGTTTCAGTGACGGTTGCAGGAAATAAGTTATCGTTTTTTTGAAGAAGACAGTTGTAGGTGAGGGAAATTTTTGAAAAAAAAAAAGAAAAATAGGGTTTAGGTTAGGAACGATAGCTCTGATACCATACCGTATAGAATGTGGAATGTAATTTATTAGAAAGGACGTAGAGTCCAATATATACAGAGAGTACAATGGTAATCCTAGGTTAATGATATTGACATTAGAGTTTTTTTCTTATATACATATTTATCCTTAATCTGGTTCTCTCAAGATATTCCTAAGTTTGCTTTTATAACTTGGTTGGCCATGTTAGATAGACTGTCTACTATAGATATAGTATCTAGATGGAGTCACGGAGCTGATACGACATGCGATTTGTGTAAGAGTGGAATGGAATCCAAGAACCATTTATTCTTTGAGTCTCTTTGCTACTCAAATCTGGAAATACCTCACCAAAAGGATTTTATGCAACTGTTATACAAATGTCTGGTCTGAAATTGTAACTCTGATTATAGAAAAGAACATGGAGAGGAAGAAACTTTTCTGTATCCGATACTCGTTTCAAGTAGCTATCCATGCGGTGCGGAGAGAACGAAATACGATAAAACATGAAGATCAGCCTCTGACTATGCCAACTCTGAAGAAATTTATTAATAATGAAGTATGGAACAAGCTTAGTTTGATGAGAGAAAAAGGTGGAAAAAGTATGGATAAAGCTATTCAGTTTTGGTTAAATACAAGATTGTGAATATCTTATAGTAGTCTCTTAATAGTAGTTAAAATAATAGAAAAGAATTAGTTTCTTAAGACATGGAGACACTTTAATGTAAAAATAATAATTTTGCTGAATAAAATTTAACATTTATTCAATAATTTTTTTTTATAAGTTTTAGTGTACATCAGCTTTATTTCTTTAACACGAACTTTTATTAGTTAAAATAGTTTTGTCATAAGTTTTTAAGAGTAGTTTTGCTATAATTTTATAAAGCACTATAGAAAATATTTAAATCATCGGCATTTTCTCACTGTAGGTGAAGAACTTTTCCAACTCAAACTTCCAAACCTGCTTAACCGCTTCGACACAAGAATTCAGAATCTGAATTGTCCAGTTCAGCAACAACGAAACAAGTGAAGAAGTGCATATTCTCAAGCAATCAAATTATCTTCACACTTGGATAAAGTTTACAACGTCATCAGCTTTTCATGAACCATTCACTCCAAGGGAATGCACCATTTTACCAGTAACATAAAATACAAACAAACAGTAGAGAACATAGTACAACTCAACAGATTAGTGTTTTTACCATACCACCAGTCTCCAACAACTGTTACCAGATAAATGAAGTTCAGGTGTCTGATCTTCGAACTAAAACACCTCAGGCAAGCCATCTGCTGGAAGTATCACTTAATGGAAACCAGATGCACTGGTGATTTAACTTATCAACCATAATAAAAAAAAGTGAGGAGTATTAAAAGACAACAGAGTAGGGCCTGATCTTGTTGAAACGGCAGGCCCTTTAGAGCTAGTGAACCAGTGGGTAGAGAGACACACTCAGACACTTGGACTAAAAGTGGAACTGACCCATCACAGATACAGAGTCACGCCTACAGCTGGAATCTTTGGTATTCAGGGAAAGACTTGAGAACTGAGAGTCCAGATCCCTGCTAGTAGCACGTTTGTGATTTGCAGATGGTTTATGAGTTTGTTGTTGCTGTTGCTGATACAAAGCTCGTAATCTTCCAATCTCATTTTCCAGCATCTCTTGTTCCACTGCATAATAGAGAGAACTCATGAGTCGTAGTACTACTACTCCTTCTACAATATCGAATAGGCTAATAAGTATTGTAAAGCTTGTTTGTTAGTTTCTCCAGAAGCTTTTAATGTAAATAGGAGATACAATGGACTTGAGAGAGAACAAATAGTTCAATCTAGATAGCTAGCTGCAACTTAATACTTCAGATTAAAACTTTGGATCTAAAAGAAGCTACAAGAACATTTTGGTTTTTAGATGGGTGCAAGAAACTTACATTGTTTGATCAGCTTCTCCTGAGCTATACTCTCAAGGCGGTGCTTAAGAGCTTTGTTTTCCATACTCAGAATAATATTCCGCTGATTGAGAAACTCCAGCTCAGCTGAAACTTTGGAGCCTTCTGCCTATAAATATGAAAAAAAATCATAATTGAATACTTGTTTGTTTCACTAACTATCTTTAAATACAAGGTGTTTTCTTAGAGTCACCTCCAATGATTGCACATTCCTTTCTAGCTCAGATATGTACTGGAGCTTACGTACCCGTGATCGTTGTGCAAATTGCCTGCAGGAAGCAGCAAACAGCCATGTTATGATACTCAAAACCAAAGTAAACATCAATACAGACCATCAGTCAGATATAATATTCAAAAAAAAAAGAAAAATCATTCAAGAGATGACATACTGTTTGGCTCGTTTTGTGTTGTCAGCCTCGTACGTCAGATACTGAGGATTGAAGTTGTTTTTCTCAGAAGAGAACCTCTTTGTGTCATGAGAAAGAGCTTCTGCATATTTCTTTGTTTCTGCTGTTGCATCTTGAGACATATATGACGCTCCCATGTTTTTCCCACCAACACACTCTCGAGTGGAAGGTAGCCAAGAAGGACGAGTCCCAGATGCCACCAGTTGCCGACTCCTCTGTTTTAGGAAGCTAGCATCAGCGTAAAAGGAGGCAGCGTCTTGACTGCTTCTATTACGATCAAGCTCTTGAATTCCTCTTTGAACAGAAGAAACTGGATTCCTGTAGCTGAAATCACTTATGTTTGTAGCATTAACCACGTCTAAGTAAGCATAAGAGTCGCTTGCGGAACGCCTATGGCCAGATTTGCGAACAGGACTCTCAGGCTCATCGAGAAGATCATCAAGCCAAAAGGGAAGCTCTTCTACCAAATGGCTCTCAGAGGAAGTCCGCTGGTGATGTGCTTTCACATGACTAAGCTTCTGACCGTGCCTTGAACCAATCAAACCACAGGGAATGTACTCAGTATACGATGCTGATACGCTGGGAAACGGTATCTTTGGAGGGAGCAAAGCATTTTTCCCTGGGTGCATCAAACTCCTAACACTCTCTGATCCCTTGGTGCCAGCCATTGTCACTCTTGCCTGCCAAACGAAGAGTTAAAACGATTTATCCACTAATTAGAAATGCAAACCATTGCATCAACCCCCACAAAGCAGCTCCTTTTTTTTTAAGGTTGGCTTAAGAACCCAATAACAGTAACATAACACTTAGCAAAAAAAATAAAACACAGATCAATGTCAACAGTTACAGAAAGCATTACACTCTTTAATGTTTTAGTCCAATACAGTATTCATGTTGCTAAACTAAGTTATCATACACACTTCGTTTTAACAACCTTTTTAAAGTGATTATAAGCTTCTTCTTCTTCATCAAACATTAATCAAATAAACTTTTTTCTTATTTCCGCATCAGTTGACAAACCAATCAATTAAATGCAAAAGCAATACAAATAAATGGAGATTCCATTATTAGTAGAAAATAGCAAATAAACCCGAAAGTATATAAACAGATACATATTCGTAGGAGAAATATTTTTTTTTTCAAAAGAAAACCTAACCAGTTGGAGAAAGAAGGAATCAAGCTTTGAGACTGTGGATCTGAGAAAGGAAAAAAGTTGAAATCGTTCCGTTCACCGGAGATTTTCCGCCTCTCTGTCTTATCGTTGAAGGAAGGGAGGAGAGGGTGGATGACAGAATATTTGGGGAATTTAGTCCTTAGAAGGTAAATCAAAAGGCTTTTGTTGTTCTTTCTTTTTGTATTTATAAAGTCGTCCCAAATACTTAATCATTTTCTATATTTTCCCATTTGTTTATTTTCGCGCCTTGTCAATTTTTTTTTCTCAACTTCAATTTTCATTCACCAATTCGTGGTAACGATATTACAACCTTACATAATATTTCCATCCCGCATACAATGGCTCCGATTGGTAACCATCGCGTAATCGC
>JABAYD010020296.1:0-24492 GCA_014822095.1 Diplotaxis tenuifolia
GTTCAACAGTCGGAGAAAGGTGGAGAAGGTGGTGCTGGGAGTGTGTCCTCACCAACGAGACCGGCTGAGAAATCGAAGAAGAGTAAAAGAGTTGAAAGGGAATCGATTTTGGCATCTACAGAGGCGTCGAAGACAAGGCGGGGAACTTCATATGGTGGGTCACCTGTGTCATCTCCGGAGAAGGCTACGCGGCGTGGTTCAACTCTGTCTCCTAGTCCTAGACCATCGAAGAAGCAGAAGGCTGCTCCTGCTGTGGCTCCTCCTGGAAACTCGAAGAAGCAGAAGGCTGCTCCTGCTGTGGCTCCTCCTGGAAACTCGAAGAAGCAGAAGGCAGATGCTGGTGGGTCAACTGTGGCTCCTTCTGGAAACTCGAAGAAGAAAGTCCTAGTGCCAGAAGACGATGTTGAATTTGTGAGATCAGAATGTCTCCAGAGTGAGACAAATGAGATGAATCCTCCAAGTGAAGAAGAAGAAGAGGAATTTGGGGATGTAGGTGAGATGAATCCTCACACACGAATCATCACAATTCGAACCCATCTTGCAATACTCGAAGAAGGAAAGGTGAGAATCGACTTATTTGAGGACGAAATTGAAGAGAATCGACTTTAGGGTTCGTTGATTTGGGGATTTGGGGTTTATAGAAGAGATGAGAGAAACGTCGTCGTTCTTTATGATTCATTAAACTCGGATTTTTGATGTTAAAAACAACTCCCTTCGCATATACATTGAAAAGCCCACTAGCTCAGTGGCGAAACCCTTACCATGATACCCGAGTGCACGAGTTCGATCCGTAGAAGAAGACTATTTTTTTCAATTAACAAAGCTACGTAAAACGACGTAGTTTCATTCCTTTCGCTTTAATCATAAAACAGACGAAACGACGTCGTATACACTTAACGGCCAAAATAAACGTCGACTTAATGGCGTTTACATTATCTGTTAACTCTGCTAACGATGTGATAATATGGTCAGTCAATTATAAGTTTCTTAATAAACTAAAAAAGTCAACAAAAGTACAGTATTTTTTATGGCCAGCCCATTTGTACAGGTATTATTTGGCAATTCGTGCAAAATTCGTACTTTTTTGGCCAAATTCTTTTTCCAAATTATCCTTTTTATATATTTACATATCGACATATTTAAAACTTGATCGGATAGTTTCTGTTCAGTATAGTTAAATTTTTCAGTCGAAAATAATTTACCCACACCTATAAACACTTTTACATAATTTACCTTAGCAGGTTAGTTGGTATCTCAATCCCGGTTTGGTAGCTACAGTCCCCAAGCTGAACACACTTCGGACTCGCTATGATTGTTGTATTTAATGTGGAATCTCGCAAATACTATTACGGCCTGTATTCCATAATGATCATTCCCAAAATGCTAACACATGGATTCTCAAATCACAGAAAACCTTTATGCTCAAAGCCTAAAGGTTAGGTTCACAAACTAAATCATAAATACATAAACCTAAAAATGTGAGAGAGGGAAAAAAGAAATTCCGCAACTCAGGCATGACCATAAGCCCGGCCACGGCCTAGTAAAATCCGCGAACTACCAGAGAGCATATAGGAAGGGATCACCATGAAACCATCTTCAGGTTGTTCATTACTCAATTTCTGAACGTTCTTCATCATGGATCGCTGCACTAGTGAGCCATCGACGGCTAAAGGTACAGTTACCAGATAGTATGAGAAGTTTCCCACTTCCCGTGCCGAAGGTGCAATACAGGACACAACGACATAAACAACGTGCAAACCCCTGAAAACTTGAACTACCATCACATCCCCATCCTTTTCTTCCTGAAGGATTGTGGTCTTATCAAGTCCAATGGTTACAGAAACGTCCCACACAAAAGGAATCACGTCGTCTTTGTGTTCAGCACGGACGTGGCTGTTGAGATCCTTTTGATAGCTAGTGTAGTTGCAGTTAAGTAGAGGGCAAGAACAGGGTGCGAAAATACAAAGCTTCTCATGGCTAGATCGGTTTCCATAAAATATTTTCTCCCTACACCCGTACTTGGCGTTAGGACATGAGACTCTAGATGTTTCTATGACTTTCTCCATGGCTCTGCAGCGAATGTAACCGACGGGTAACGTGCAGGAGGGACATATGTTCCTGACTTTGGTGCAGCACACAGAACAAGCTAGATGACCATTATCACACTAAACACAAAGAGTTATTACAACATAAAAACAAAAAAAACAAAAAGATTTCTAGAAACCAAAGTGAATCAATTAGAGCAAACCTGAAAGATGGGAGCCTTGAGGGGCTCGCAGCAAATAGGGCAATCGAGAACATCTGGATCCAAAAGCGTTAAGGAAAGAGAAGACTCTTTGCTCGAAGAGATCTGGCTGGTTACGGGATCAGCAATTCGTCTTGCCTCTTCTATCATCACTTCCCGATCGCTGTCATCGCTCGTGGATTCAATTAGACGATCATCATCACCGGAACTTCCGGCGATTTCTTCATCTTCGTCGATGGAAGGAAGTCGTTGTCGTTTGCGGGATTGATGGTTGCTTGATCCTTCTCCGTCGTCTCCTCCAGAAACTGAGAATCTCGCCATCGTTTTCCTTAATCCAATCAGATCTATCCGACCGACTCGTGAAGAGAAGCAATCAAGTTATATTTAGGTCGGGGAAATACTCAAACCGAACCCGTTTAAACCGATTCAAAGATTTTGACATCTTTTATAGAGATGAGGACACCTAGGGTAGTTAAACGACCGAAAATTGTTTTTATTTCTTTTAATCACAACTAAACTTTGCGTGGATGTTTGTTTTCGATAATTTTATAAACATTTCAAAAGACAACAATTTAATAGTTTCATCTGTGTCTGGTTAACATGGGACAAAGTTTGTATACCTAGAGAGGAAGATGAGATTGGCTTTCGGATGCTTCACGAATTCAATCTAGCCTTGATAGCAAAGCAATTGTGGAGATTGACACAATTCTCAGATTCTCTGGTTGCTCGCGTGATGAGAGGGAGGTATTATCAACTAAGCTCGCCTTTGCGTCAGCTTCCCGTTAGCAGTCCATCATATGTGTAAACTAGCATCTCGGTGGCGAGAGAATTACTCATGTTGGGAATTAGACAAAAAATATATTCATGACATGAGGTGAAAGTCTGGGAGGACCCTTGGATTCCTACCGTGCTGGCGAGACCGGCAATCCCAGTTGCATCAGTTATGAACTCCAATATGCGAGTCAGTTTCCTAATCAACTAAGACTTAAAATCCTGGGATGTAACACGCCTGGAAGAGTATGTAGCTCCTGATGATATACCTCTCATAAGGAGTATGGCTATAAGTTCAACACACCATCAAGATTCGTACTGCTGGAGCTATATAAGGAATGAACAATATACAGTCAAATCTGGATACTGGGTGGCCCGAAACATTCTAAAGAAGGAGGAAGAAGCTGCTGTCTGCAAACCTAGTTTGAAAAAACTACAAGCTCATGCATGGAAGGTCAAGGCACTCCCGAGAATATGCCATCTTATGTGGCATTAACAGGCCACATGGTTGTTACCAGTACCTTAAACCACAGACACATACGATGTGATAACCACTGTCCACGATGTGAACCCCAGAAGAAACAGTTGCCCACGCTATCTTTCAGTGCCCCCAACACAACAAGTCTGGTCGCTATCATCTACGCCCACAAGCCCTACCGTGTTTCCATTACAGAGCACATACATGGACTATCTCTTTTGGAGAAAGAATGAGATCATGGAGCCGGAGATGGATAGAGATCCTTACCCTTGGCTTATTTGGTACATTTGAAAGGCGAGAAATGATAAATTGTTCAGGAGAATAGACAGAGATCCTTTGGAGCTGGCCAGATTTGCTGAGAGCGAATGCCTAGCGCGGTTTCAGGCCAATGACCATCTCCCACCCCAAGCTACCACGAAAGCGGTTAGCCAGACCATAAGTCTGGGTAACATTTGCATGGTGGACAGCTCATGGACCGCGAATGATCAGTTTAGTGGATGTGGATGGGCCTGGAAGGATAACATTGGAAATAGCCAGCTCTTGGAATTGCGCAACTTCATTAGAGTGGAATCGGCGTTACATTCAGAATTGGAAGCACTGCGGTGGGCAATGGAGAACATGCTTCAGCATTCGCCATATCAGAGCTTCGGAACAGACTGCAAGGAGTTGATTGCGATGCTTAAGAGTCCTCAAGATTGGCCAGGATTTTCGACGGAGCTGGAAAAACTTGCAACGCTGCGGATCTGCTTCCCAAATTTCAAAATTTTCCATGTTCCCAGAGCGCAAAACACCATCTCGGATTCTTTAGCTAGGACTGCTAGATATTTCCATAGGAACCTAGTATTTGTTGGTTGTTCTATCCCGGTCTAGATTTCCGGACCACCTCAAGCTTGAGTAATAGATAAGCATTTTGACGTAAAAAAATATAGTTTCATCTATGCTACTTTAGTTTATTTTTCAGACAACAATAAAATTGTTTTTATTTCTGTAAATCACAAAGGAACATCTCTCTATAATAGAGAGTATAGAATAGATAGGATCGAAGGATTCTCTCGCTAAGCGCTCCATCTTCTCACTAGAAAATGTTTTCACTAAACAGTTGCCGTTCAGTAGTCGCTAGCTTTTGCCGCAGGTTACCATATTGTGGGAACTTGTTTTTGACAAAATAATTTTAGATAAATTTTCAGTAAGTTTCCGGATGAAGACGTTCGTCGGAGTAACCGAATGTTTGACACTATGAAATCGTATGTCAAAATCGGAGTTAATTTGAATGAGAAATGAACATTTACGTAGGTTGCTTATAAATTAAAATATAACATTTGTAAAATATCCTATTTAAAATAAAGTGAAAATGAAATAGTTGAAATGAGTTCAAGTTCGAACTCGGGATTCGAAAAATTGGCTTCCAATATAAAAAATTATTTTCTTTTACCAAAAGTCGTTTGTAAAGAGTGTTGACAAGTCAACAAATGTCTATCTCATTTGTTAAATTTTCTAAATTAAAACATTGATTATTTTTTGTAACATAAAAATAATAACGTCATTAAGTAGAAAATGAATTCTCATTGAAAGCAAAATTTCTTTCAAGTTATGGAAAATGATAATTGTTTTTTTTTGCTATAAAATCAAACCATATTCTTCTCATTTTGCACACCAAGAAAACTAATACATTGATACAAACAAGAAAAATAATTCTCCCATTATGAAATAGTTATGCTAGTATATTTTTTTTGTGTATGAGAGTACAACACAGAAATAGGTTCGTTAGGTTTCTGATAGAGTGACGCAAATTAGAATATTGTTTGCAGTTGTATCCTAGGATCCATTAAATTATAGAACCGTCGCACTACGGGACGTATTTTGGGTTAAGGAAAGAGATAATATCTCGACTATACTATTGTATCATCCTTTTCTTAATTTTGGTATAATCTTATCATTTTATTTTTTACAATATTCAGTTTTTTCATAGTTTATATATTACGATTCTATCAGTCTTAACCCAAAATATCCATTTATTGCTTTGCACTAACCGAACTGATTATTGTAAAAGGTTTTTTTAACGAACATGTACATCAATATTCTCTAAATCGGTGCCAGAATCGATTTGGATGGGTTGTCATAATTTTAATTCTGTAATTTTTATTTTGTTTGTATTAATTATCATACTAACAAAGACTAATGATGTTGTTTAGTGTTTTTGTCATGAAAACAGAAATTAGGGAATTCATTATGATGGAAAATCAATCTATTTCCATCAGATTCTCGATTATGATTTTCTTCTTTATGGGTGTAATTTAATTATTAAGTACATGATGATCAAAGAAGAATTATTTAAGTATGGTGCTACCATGAATATTAAAAAAAACATTTGGATCTTTATGAGATCAAATGATATGGATGGAAATGGATCCGTGAGTCGATGCCCCAAATTAAATTTGGGAGAGGTCTGCCACATTTGAATCATTTTCCATTAGAAATAAAATATTGTTGATATTAATCAAAACATTTATTTCGTCAATGTTTTAACGTGAATCGTATAAAGATTGATCATGGAAAGAAAAAAATGAGAATTTTTATATCAATATGACTGAATCTGACATGAATATTGTAGTTTTAAAGTCAATAAGATTGAAAGAAACCAAAGAGAGTTATGGTGTTGATTCCACAAATATATCTTGTATGGTATGAATATTTGTAAAAAGCAAAAAATATGTTGTTGGAAGAATTCAGAACATAGAAGTTGGATTTATAAATCAACTTGAGAAAACTATGAAAGTAGTTGGATGAAACATGTCATTTTCTATGAATGGAATATATTTTTATGAACATTGTAATAATTTTTGAAAATGATTTTTATTTTTAAATAAAAAGAGTTGTAGATAAAATTTTTAAACTCTTAAGCGATGTTAAATGCAAATATATATGTTTTTGAGTCATCTAAAGAAATGTGAGGGAAGCTTTGCTTACCGTATAAAGTTGTTGGGAAGTGGCCAAATGAACTTAGTGATAATCATCTCAATATGATTAAAAAAATTCAGTGACATGCACTAAGTCTGTGGATAATGGTTAATTGTATCTTAAAAAACAGATGACAAAAATCATTAGACAATTGATCTCGACTAATTTTAAGAGATTATGTTCATCATGATGACAACCTAGGATCCTTTTATTAAAGGTGTGTCATGAGATTCAATTGGTATATCATCTATAGGAATGAGTTCGCCTGTGAATTAAGATGAAGTTTAGTGGTAACTCTACCTAACTGACTGGAGATCCCAAGAAATAGATTCAAGGAGACAACTAAGTCAAACTAAATTTTCCCAAAGCACTGTAAGACTTCAGTTGATACCCAGTTTCTATGATGATTAAACAGTGCTACATGTAAGGATTTCAGGATAAGCATTTTCCTTTAATGATTTGTGTCCATAGTTTTTGAAATATGAATGGAGTAGTACATGATACTCCTCTAAACAAAACTAAGGCAAATCACCTGGTGAGTGTGAAATTGGGTCGTTTCTAGGAGAATAAAGGAAATGCTATATTCTCTAAGTTCACTCATGATTAACCAGGAATGTTCACGGCCAAAATGAACACAATAGAGAACCTAGTTCTGTGAGAGAATGAAGCTGTGTTATAGCTATTGTCAAGGTTTACACCAAAACCCAGGAGGTTTAAGACATCATGACCACCTCCTGGCCGAGTAAATTCGATAGCTATTAACAATGACTGGTTCAAGGCTGAAAAATTTCTACCAACTCATCATGGAGTAGATTTTTCGTTTGTACTCTTAAAATTTCTTAGTTAGGTCTTGTCGAGTTTTGTCTAGGAAGTCAAATATGTCGAGTCGTCTGGTGTCTAGAGTCATTTTCTATTCATGTAAGGGATTGTTGAAACTATTTTTTGGACATTATGATTAGTGTATTCATATGTAAAAAATGAGTTTTATTTGAATGATAAATGAAGGTCCAAAGTGTATGATTTGAGAAACTTATACAAAGTAGCAAATACACATTAGAATTTGATTGGATTTGGGTACTGAATTGTTAGTTGGACTTTATGTTCATTAACTTAATCTTATACACCAAATATATGTTGAACTTTTATATTGATAAAATATTAAAAAGAAATCCATTTTAAAGTATATTATTTGTTTCAATTAGTCAAATAATAATATATTTACTCTTTAATTTCTTGGTCAAATGTGAAATAGATTCACAAAATAAATGACAAGAACTAAAATCTCCATTAGTGCACCATAGAAGTTTCATTTTTATGTTGAAATTGAAACTTTTGCTTCTCATTATTTTTCTATATAAATAACTTGTTAGCATGATAGAAAAATACACACAGATATACTCAACAACAACAAATCACTTTCTCCTACTTTGAATAGTTATGCTAGTATTTTTTTTTATTTTGTGTCTGAGAGTACAACACAAAGCTAGGTCGTTAGGCTTCTGATAGAGTGACGCAAATCAGAAGATTTTTTTGCAGTTGTGTCATGGGATCCATTATGTTATAGAACCATTGCACTACAAGACGTATTTTGGGTTAAGGAAAGAGATAAAATCTCGACTCTGCTATTGTATCATCTTTTTCTTAATTTACGTTTCTATAAATATTTTCTTTTTTTTTGTTTTTGATGTAAATACTTCGATATGTATGATCAATCTTTTCCTTCGCTTGGCGAATCTCCTCTTTTGTGATGACGACTTTTGTTGTGATGGTTTCAATCTGAATCGGAGCAAAGCTCTGGATTCTCTTTTGTTCTTCGAAGAAGATTGAATTTGAATAAAGTTCCGGTCATGTAGATTGGATTACACTTTGTTCTCTCTTCGCGAGTTTATACAAAATTCCGACTGTTGGTGTATTCCTATTTCGGATAAACATTAATAAAAAACAAAGTTGACAAAAAAGATAGATAGGAGGATTAGTCTAGAGCTCTCTCTCTCTCTCTCTCTCTCTCTCTCTCTAGGGAGAGAGAATTCTCTCAACTTTCCTCTTAAGACACTTTGATCTTTCAGAGGGATTGAGAGTTTGAGGGAGTTGTTTTTATTGTAAGATATTCGTCAACTGATCGATTTTAGCTTCGGTAGTGGATATATTCTTCGCTTTGGCGACTTTTGTTTTTTTTTTCCAAACTGAATCAAAGTTGTTATTCATTTTATTCATCATTTATTTTTGGTTGGGGTTGAATATAATAAAGTTCCTATTTTGATTAGTCAGATTTCAACTGTCTAATGCTCCGGAAGATTTTAAAATCAATTGTTTTTGCTGGTTATGTATTTCTTCTTCTAAACAAGCACTACAAGAAATATTGATATTAATAGCACCCGAAAAACGCTAGTATAGAGTTTTCGTAGCGTTTTTTAAATGCTCTGACAACCGTAGCTATAATAGACCCCCTCTAATTCATAGCGCTTTACGTATGTTATGATAAAAGACTTATTGTAGCATTAATCATGACCTATAAATTAGAATTTTATAACATTTGATTTGTGCTATGATATTCTTTTTTTAGTTTTTTATTGCTTAAAATATTTTATATTTTATAACTAGGGCCGGACCCGCCTACGAGCGAGTTTTAATAAAATTTTAGGTTTAATTATAATTTAATTTTCGCTATTTTTACTATATATTTTACTATTTCTTCTTTATATAAATTATATATTTGTTACTATATTAAAACAAATATATATTTTTTTACTTTGTTCACAATAATTACTTTTCTTTAATTAGATATATTTTTAATACATTTCTGCTTAAAATTTATAATTTTAAAATTCAAAAAAGGAAAAGCCATTTTATTATATTTTCATGTTTCTTCAAACTCACATCAACAAAAAAAATGAAAATAATAAAATATTCAATTGTTTTCCTTTTTTGACCACCAAAATATAGGCTAAACCAATAAAAATTAAAAAAAAACCATAAATATTTTATGTGTTATTAGATATAAAGACTATTTATTGAGTATTTGTATATGGTTCATATGTTAATTTTTTAAAAGTGTGAATTATATTATAAATTTGAAAAGTTTACACTAATGTGTCATGTTTTCTTTTTTCTTGTTTGTTGATATGGCAGCAAAAAAAATGTCCAAGCATATAATATTACTTATTTATTATTAATATTAATGTAATTGGGGAAATGGATGTCTTATCCACGAAAACAAAGTTCCCATGAAAATAATTTACTTGATTAAATAGAGTAGTTTTATCATTTATAAATCTAAAATCAGGTAACTAACGGTGATGAATTACTGACCAATCATGATAAATATCCACAAATAAATATAGCTGGTCTTTGAAAAATAGAAAATAAATCTTTCAAAATATCATAAAATATTATTTCACAGTTACCAATATAGATATTTTCTAGAAGAAGATTTATAATGTAAAATCTCTTAAGCTAATGTGTCTGCAAATACGAATCCATTAACATAGAAGCTGGTGTTCCATAAACCCTCTTGAAGAACAAAAGATGAGATAAAATTTACAATTGTTTACATAGAAGGTAACAATACGAATAGCTATGGTGGGTGACTTATAATCCAATCATTTGGCGAACTGTTGAAGTAGACTACTGAGATTTAATAACCCTTCTAATTTACACATTCACCATTTGAACATGTTTTGCATGAACCTGAACCTATAACAACAATGATCAAAAAACATACTTGACAGGTTCAAAGTCAGGCCATTAAGTCATAGTATTCGTCGACTGAGCCGTTTACAAACTGTGTTGAAGAAGGTAAAACAACCCAAAGATGAAAACTGAAGGAATCTCCTTGAAGGAAACCTTGACTGCGTTGTGAAACCGGATTTGATAACATGTTGATATGAGTTTCCTAACGTGGTTGTTCCAAGCATGACAATTTTTTCCACAACTTCAAGTCTTGACAGGGGTGTTGTTTGCATGTTGTAGAACAATGCCTACCAATTCATAGTTTCAGGAAACCACATTAACGTACCAAATCATCATTGCTACAATGAACTAATCCGATGCTCAACGAACCCTTTCAGCACACTGAAGGTTGCATATGCGTCTAAAGAACCCACAATCTCTAAACCCCTGAGCTTATATATGCATTATCATGGTGCCTGCAAAATACAAAAGCCAAAATAGATTCATTAGGAGTTTAAATAAATAAACATGACCTATAGAAAATCATTAACAATTTCATGTAAACAGACATAAAAACATGAATAACTCAAGCTAGCTTATGTATACTCAAGTAAGCAGACACGAAAATACGAATAAACTCATGTAAGCAGACATGAATAAATAAACATGGGGTGTCTATTAATCATGAATCTATGACAGTTACTCAATCGATACATGAAACAAACTACTGTAATAGTATGTGGTAGGTTCAGCTTCAGGAGAAAAGATGAAACAAAACTACATTCATATAGAAAAACCTGCTTCATATCTTCCTCGTAATCTCCAATAGTAAAGTTGATATCAGCATCAACACCTCTAAATTTGATAGCAGCTCGATCAAAAGCTCTACATATACATTTAAGAGAAAAAAAACTCAAAGTCAAAATTAATTCATATACAAAACCGAATCTACTTAGCAGTAGCATGAGCAGTGTCAAAACCACCTATAAATTGAAATCAATAAGAGAGTTAAAGATGAAATCAACAGCACTTGTTGTTCTATCAACAATCACTTCAAATTGATAATCTTACCTAAACAAACTTGTTTCCCACAATCCTTGCATTTACAAATAAAATAAAAAGGAGTTCTTGATTTGATCTCACATATTACAAAATAAAAGTTGATAAATATGAGTTTTACCAAATATTAGGTTCCCCTATACTAATTCTTCTATAGAAGGAGACACTAATTTCGTGTCGAAAGAGAGATCCATCCAGCTTATGGAGCTCGAACCTCGTACGTGACTACAGTCTCCAGCCACGGGAAAAAAACTCTCTAGTAACGCCGCAAATGGAAGCAGTGCTTTCGTCTCCTCGCTAAGAGTGAAGATGTCATATTTATACCAGAAACCTCACCTTCTAGCCGACGCAAGCAACGCATTAAAGAACACGGCGTGGGCATCTGAGTTGATGGGATTTAACACGGTGAAACCATAACGCACTCCGTTACAAAAATCGCGAAGAAGCTCGAAAGTCACCGTCGAACGTAGTAGAAAGAAGACTCCAGAACATATCTTCGCTTCATTAGATTAGGGTTAGCGTCACGTGATTCTGGGCCGAAATTACAGCACGAACTTAAGCCCAATCTATCTAACAATATGGTTAAAAGCTCACATGGTCTCCAAGTTAATAAAACGACGCATTTTAGACGCATGACGCGTGTCAGTACCACAGACTTCGATTTAGTGACATGGCTCTTCCCAGAGGGAGAAAATTTAACTTTATATAATTAGATAATGATATAATTAAAATAAAATAATTAAAAATAATTAAATAATTAAATTTTAATTCATAAAAATAAATAAATAAATTTAATTCGAAAATAAATTCACAATTAAAAATTAAATTTCATTTATTAACTTAATCAGCATACAAATATTAAAGATTCTATTAAACCAAAAATTAATTAAAAACATCAAACCAAAACCTAATTAACCGAAACCTAATTAATCGATAACTAATCCTAAGCTGCCTCCATCCCATCAAGCTTCTAGGCCTTCGGTGTCTTCTCCGCCTCCTCCGTTCACGACCACCACTGCCTCCTCCACCTCACGACCGCCGCTGCCGCCTCTACTCATGACCACCAACTTTGCTCACAAACATCTCCATTGATCACAGAGTCTTCCATGGTCATGACCATAAGCTTTGTCACCACCACTAAAAAATAGATTCACAGAGAGAGGGGTAGAGAGAGATAAACCAAAAGCTTTGACCATCACTAGAAATATAATCCCCGGCATTCTTCACTTTCCCATCTCTTGTTCTTCTGTTTCACCTCATTCCCATCTCGCTCTCACTTTCAATCCAACATTTGTTTTTTCCCTTTTCATTCAAACGAAAATCAGACTCTTCTTAACTTAATTCCTCTGCATCTTCTACCATCTTAGTGTCAAGGTAAGAACCATCAATCGATTTGGGAATTAGGGTTTTTAGTTTGGAATTAGGGTTTATATAAACTCAATTTGGAATAATAATTTTGAGGTTAGACTTGCTTTCATAGGTATTAAAATGACAATGCAGCCTCGTTGTAAGAAGTTTAAACCTAATCCTCAGCCGTTGGGAGAGGAAGAGATAATCGGAGATAGTGGTTTTCCCCCGTCATCACATCCAACTCAGCCATCACCTCTGGCTCAGCCATCACCTCCGGCTCAGCCATCACCCACGGCTCAGCCGTCACCTCTGGCCGCAGAAGAGGAAGTTGATGATAACGATTCACATATCTCATCGCCGTCAACGGTATGTGAATATATACAGTTAATTTTGATATGTAGTTAATTATTGTTTTTAATACTAAATGACATTTTAATTTAAATTTTGAGTGTATTTTAAGTTTTGATGACATGTATGTGGATTTTAGTGACAAACAAACAATTTTGATGACATGCGGTTTGTGACTGAATTTTAATGACATGTGATTGTTATTTAAATTAAACTAGTAGATAATAAGAGAGTATAGAATTCATATTATTTTTACTGGTTGTAAAACTTGTATACATTACATGACAAGAGTATGAACAAGATTTCTTTCTCTCCGTTTCTTTGTTTGTTTCCTCTCTATTTTTTTCTGTTCTTTTGTTTGTGTCTCATTGTTTGTAATGTGAATCAAAATACAAAAAAAAATATAAACATTTTTGAGGTTGTTTATACACAGAAGTATGATGAAGAGTGTGCTGTTTTTTTTATATGCTAGTCTTTAATGAGAGCATGAAGAGTATGGTTTGGTGTGAGAACTTGATAATCTAGTCTCAGATTTGTTTAAATAGAACTCATAGAACTAGTGGAACTTGTAGAACTCGTACACTTAGTACAACTGCTAACGAATTTTGTTGTATGATTACATGATTATTCAATTGAGGAAGAGAGCAAACCAATGAAGCCTTTGGAGTTTTATTTCAAGCACACTGAATATGCAAAGTATCTGAAGCTGCGATCAATATGTGAGCCATTTAAAACCATGAAAACTATTAAGAAGTTAAAAGGGACAGAGATGAGTTGGTTTGAGAATCATCCTCAATTCAAACATATCATCCACAGGAAAATGGAAAAAAATAGAAAGGTAAAGGGTATGTGGATGTTGCTTATTTGCACGGTAAACACAAACAATGGAAAGAAAGAAGCTTGGTTTGTTATAAATGATGTTCACATTCGCTATTCAACGAGGGAACATGGCCTACTCAGCGGATTGTATTTCCATGAATATCCACGGGAGCTGGAAAATTTGGGGGTTACAACTTTGTGGATAAGCACTTTGGCCAATATGACATGGTAAAAGTCAAGAAAGTTAAACAAAAGTTGGTGCAAATGGTAGATGCAACTCATGATAGACTGAAAATGGCAGTGTTGTTCTTCCTAGCCACTGTGATTAGAGGGACAACAAGGAATGTTCAGGGAAGCATTGATCCTTTTGTACTAAGAGTCGTGGATGACATTGAGCTATGTGAATAGTTTCCTTGGGGAAGACTCACAATTGATGGTTGTATGGATGAGATTATGCATCTGATGAATAATTATAGAGGCAGAGTGAAAGCCACTTAGACGTTTCCTGGTTTCATTTTACCTTTGGAGGTAAAATTTAATATTTCTGTCATTGAATATAAATTTGTAAAACTGAAAAATTTGAAGAAATTTGATGATTGTGTGGGTTTTAGCGTTTGAATATGTCTCAGCATTGAAGACGGAATTTTGGGTACCTGTAAAAAGTCCTGAAAATGAGTGTCCAAGAATATGTAAAGGGAAGTTTAGTGATTCGGGGTCAACAGGATATGGTCTCGGAGAACTATATCAGACGTTTGATGATACAAATGTAAATGATTTTTTTTCTTTGTAATTTTGGTAGTATATGTGGTTTTGGTAACAAATATTTTTTATTGCTGCAGGTCATTTGCAGCATTTTAGAGCCAAAGGATGGTGAGAGAAATCTTATGGAAGATTATGACTTAAATGAGGAAGAAGATGGCCTTGATCCTATTGTAGATAGTTGGAAGAAGGTTCTACGTAGAAGAAATGGAAAGATTTGGTGGGAGGATCTGTGCAAATTAGACATTGAAGGACGGGTATATGAACTTGAACCTGAACCTCAGGCAGAAGAAGAAAAACCTGCTGAGCCTGAAAATTTATATCTGAAGGAGAAGTTACAACAGATGATGGTGATGATGAAGTCGATGCAAGAAGGCTTTCAGGATCAAGTTAATAAGAAGTTTGAAGAGCTGAATGGAAGGATGTATGCTGTGGAACAATATGTCAATGGAAAGCTGAATAAAGAAAATATGTGTTTTCAGTTTAATGATTATTGGAGAGGAAGTCACCATATAAACAACGTTGAAACGGGTGAAACTTCAGGTATAACACATTTCTATAAAATCTTATTGGTGAATCTCAATGATATTTGGGAATCTTGTTAAAATTTGTGAATATTAGGTGGTGTTTGTGGTGCTGATGAGAATGGTAGTGCGAAACATATGCTTTCCGAGCCTAAGGATGAAGCTGTCGAGAAGACTGTTCAACATGCTGAAAACGCTGGTCTTGATGTTGTGGAGAAGACGGTTTCAAAATCTCTAAATAATCCAAATGATGGTCTTGATGCTGCAGAGAAGACGGTTTCAGAAGCACCGAATACTCCAAATGCTTTTCTTGATGTTGAGGAGAAGACGGTATCTGAATCACCAAATACTCCAAATGCTGGTCAGGATAAAATTGTCGTGAAGACAGTTCCAAACGCTGGTCATGATGATGCGGAGAAGATGGTTGAACCATATAGTCATTCTATAATTGATGGAAAACGTGTTAAGCAACCTGCTACGAAGAAGAAAACGCCAAGGCCTAAAAGGTAGACAAAACCTTCGAGTGTCTGTGTTACTCGTTTTATTCCTAAGTGAGTAATGGAGTGTGTGGTTGTGTTGTTGGCTTTTGGAAGGTTGTTACAGGTTTTTAAACAGTTGAGGTTTCAAGTTTTTGAACAATTATGTTGTATGGAATGTTGTATGAACGGTTGTCGCAGATTTTTAAAATGTTGTATGAAATATTGTATGAAATGTGTGTGTTTTGCACAAGTAATTTTTGAAGTACAACTAGTATAAATTGGTACAACTTGTGTTATTTCCTTGTCAAAATTAGACAAAATGTTAAATCGAATAAAACAGAATACTTTTTAAACAAAATAAACAAAAGAAAAAAATAAAACAGAATAATTAAAACGTAGGAAACGTGGGCCATCAAATCAAACTACCAACCGAAAAAAAATTACTACAAAGTTGTATTCGAAACTTTTAGTTGTACAGCTTTGTAAAGAGTTGTATTTTGATGGTTTACATATATTATTAGTAGTATCATACATGAATTTATTTTTTCAGTTGTATTTTTGTTTTTGTTTGACTCCCCAACATCTAGGATGTTTCTAATTTATTAAATATAAAAAAAAGTTCATAAGCCTGAGAACAATCAATGACTTTTATCAAAAACATATTTCCTAACGTGTGACACATGTGATTTCACATTCTGACACAAATGATATATGCAATATCCATGCTTTCAATGTGGGTAGACCTCGTTTACCATATTGATGATGCTTACATTTCTATCAGAAACAAAGACAGCATAGTCAAAAACCATTTCCAACTTGCATTGTTCTCACTATCAACAACACCAAAAGCAATGGGATAATGATGATGATCTGGATCTTGAGCAGCATCAACTATAAGAACTCCACCATGTAAGGTCATTAGATGAGTTCCATCTATAACAATCACTTTTCTCATGGCCTGAAATCCTTCAATGCAAGCTCCCGAAGCAAAGAATAAATACCTAAACTGGTTTTGCTCATCGACTTCTACTCGTGTCACTGTATAAGGATTCATCTTCTCTAACATATGCAAGTAAGATGACAGCCTATGAAAACTCTCCTCTGGACTACCACACACATCACTAGCAGCTAGCTTTCTCCCTCTCCAAGCGGTAGAATACGAAACATTAACACTAAGTTTTCTGTGAACCAAATATGAAACTTTTGGAGGTGAAGTTTTAAATTTACCCGGATAATCATCATACAACATAGATGCAACCAATTGTGGTATGCCTTTCTTTGAATTTATGGATGTATACGTAGTCAACCGAGAGCATGTATGCATCTTATGGTAGGTTCTCACCGAGAAAAAAAATTGAATTTTCTCTCTTTGCTGCTCGTAAATACCATTTGCAACCTTGTCCACGACATATTAACAAGTATAGCTTAGGTGTTGACTTCACAGTAATAACCTCAAAACAGTTTGCATGCACAACTTTATCCACTAAATATTTTACTTCCTCCTTACTTATAAATTGTTGACCAATAGCTAGATCAATACCATCATCCCATTCAACATGCACAACCTCTTCTGCTTGTGAATCACGTGTGGTAACAGCCTCATATTCTTGTGAGCCATGTGTGATATCAACCTCATAATGCATATCAACGTTATCCATGTACAACACTCTGTCTCGTGTAACATTTTCACCATCTAAAAACTGAGGAATAATGTCCATATGATCACCTTCTCCTAAATGCTCGGTTATTGCGTTAAGAGAAATGACATCCTCATTAGCTCTATCATCGCTTACAAGCTTCTCATTCCCTGAAAGATGCTCAAAACCCTGGTTTTCTGAGACAAATTCTGTGAGCTCCACATGAAGAACATTTCTACATTGTTCTTTATCGACGTCAATTAAATATCCTAAAAGATATTCATCATCCAAAATATATGAAGGCCTTTTGGGATCCACTATCAATGGAATGTAGCTCAAATCAAGCTTCGTCGTAGATTCATCTACCTTATTCTTCTTTCCAATTCTTTCAACCAACCGAGAATAAGTAATCTCTTCCAAAGTTCCCTTCATTACTAAACTATAAATATTTTGATTTTTCCGGTTCCACCGTACATCTTCTCCCTCTTCTGAATAATAACCACCATAGTCAAACTGTATAACTATCCCACAAGTCATTCATTTGTTCTCTGAAAACAATCAACATTAATGTTTAAAAGTTGAACAGGTTATACAAGCCGTTGAAGTTGTACAGGTTGTATAAGTTCTATATAAAATAACAGTTCCAACTTCATTTACAACTACTTCACGTATCTATCTCTATAGCCTGATTATGAATCCGAAGAACATTTATACAATATAAAGATTTACGTGCAATGTGAAACACAAAACAAAAATATTAACAAAAGAAGGGATAATGATGATTCATACTAACCTAATTATAAGCAATGGATCTAAATGAGAGAAATAGAAACAAACTTCACTTACATTTCATACGATAAGGAAAGAGACACATAAATCTTATCAGCACAACAACCTTAAATCTATTCTTGTCAGCAGAACTAAAGGAAAGAGACGATGAAAAAAAATAATGGTTATGGTTGGGAGTGAGGTATAGCTACGTGAGAGTAATGGAGAAGAGGAGAGATGAAAAGAGAGAGACTTTAATGTCTCAGCTAATAAAAAAATTCTATTTTCCTTTTAAATTTATTTTTAGAAACAAACAAAAAAAGAAGAAAAGAGAAAAAGGTTCTTTTTGTCATCGCAATATTTCTTTAAAGAGGGAAGATTATATAGATTTGGGAAATGTTAGATAGAATTTTTGGATGAAAAGACAGTCATCCGAGAATTTGGTCCGTCGTGAGAAAGTAGAAGAAAACAGAGATAACAAAAAAAAAGGAATAATTGTATCCTTACATTAGGATCTATCAACGGTAGAGATTAATAGTTTATCTATCCTCACCACTCTTAATTGACTGCCCTCATTGGTCGAAATTTTATAGTGTATTTTTTTCTTTTTATCTATTGTTTTTGTTTTAAAACAAACAAATTTTTCTATTGTTCAATATTTTGATGACTTTTGATTTTATAGTTTTTTTCTTATACATACATGTTTGATGTAAGAAATAGATTTTATAATTTATACTTTTTAATTTTAAAAATTTGTTAACTAAAATTAGAATTCTGGAAGAGGATTAGGTTATGTAATAATAAAGATTAAAGTATATGTTTAAAGTTTATTAAATAGAATTGTGGTTATATTAAAATTTAGGGTAGACATTTGAAAAAAAAATTTATAAAGTTATAATTTTGTATAAGGAATATATTTTAGTAAAGTAATTAGATTACTAAAGTTTTTTGGTTCAATGTCTTTAAAATTGATGTTTGATAAAATATAATATTTTATAATTAATACTTAATTTTTGAAAAATCTGTTAATTGATATTATAATTATTGACTATTAGTTTGCATACTTGTGGTTAAGTTTAAATTATATATGGTTTGATGTTCTTGAAGGAGAATTTTGGTAAAATTAAAATTTAGGATAATCCGATGCTCCGACAGTGAATGCAACGCCACCTTAAGAACTCGCAAGAATTGCAAAACCCAATTCGATCCCATACTCAACCATCAACGAGCTTGTAGATTCCACACAGCTCATTTGGGAGGTAAAGTCAGCGTTTTTATTCATACTCTGTTTCGGGGAATGAAGAAAGGATTACATGTTTCTTTCTGTTAGGAGAGACGAAGAGGAAGTTGGAGTGTATACACTGGAGGGACGATGGATACACCAAATTCTGGGAAAGTTTTACAGTATTGGCATTGTTGTGGTTCTGAAGATCCCTTTGATCCTGGTTGTACTGCTTCCCCTCACTCTACCTATGACGATTGATGCACTTTTTCCTTTGTTATTAACGTAAAATCTAAAAGAATGTAATGAAGGAAAAGAATATTCTTTAGTTTTCAAATGCTTATAATCGAAAATCTTTCTTCTTAATCTCTGTAATCACATTACCTTGCCATATTGAGGTTAGCTTTGCTTGTCAGTTATGTGCTGTTTTTTCTTGCCGTCTATTGATTCTTGCCCTATGATCTTGGTTTTGATTGTTGTTGTGATAATTAAAACCGTTAGCTTTAGCCTTTTGGTTTAAGTTTATTCTGATGGTTTTTTTTCTGTCGCTTAATTCTATATATCATTTGAGCTTTCTCTCTAGTTGGTAAGAATTAGGATGGGAGATCATTTAGTGTTGGTGGTTGATAGGTTATCGAACCATTCTGGTCTCGTAGCGTTAAAGGCAGACATGGTTAAGGCAGATGGTGCATCTGCAGCAACTGATAAGAGAGAATATGTACAATGTAGGATTTGTCATGATGAAGATGAAGATTCCAACATGGATACACCTTGTTCTTGTTCAGGAACATTAAAGGTTTGTTTTCATTTTATTCCTGACTGAATTTTGATTCTTAACCTCGTTATATTTTCATTAACTGTCTCAGTTTGCACATCATCATTGCATCCAGAGATGGTGCAACGAGAAAGGTGACACCTTATGCGAAATTTGCCGTCAGGTTAGTCAAGCACAACATAATCATATAGCTTCTTCTTTTCTTGAAACTATCACATGAAACCTTGTTTGTATGTCAGCAATATAAACCTGGTTACACATCTCCCCGCCAATTGTTTCACTACACAGGCATCTCTATGAACTTCAGGTACTTTTTTTTGTTGCCCTTACCTTGATTATTGTTCAAAAATGTAATTATTCTACTGAGAATCATGTTTCTTTGATGGGATTGTCACAGGAGTGATTGGGGAATAGAGGCACTAGATCTTCGTAATCCTTATTTTCTAACTGATGATCACGAGCTTTATTCGTTTCATAGCCCCACAAGCTTGGTTTGCTGTCGTTTAATTGCCTTGCTGGTATGGTTCTTCTCTCTGTCTAGACTCTTGAGAATAAAACATTGAATGAAAAAAACACGATGATACTATCATCTTCATGTGCAGTTCATGTTTCTACTGTTCTTGCGCCATTCTCTCCCAGTTCTTTTAGGTGGAATCGATGATTTGTCGTTAACTTTGCTTTTGGTAAGCTACCGCTTCAACATATATACATACATATATATATATATCCTGTCATTTTCCCAAGGTAGAGAATGATTTTGTTGTCTTTTTGCAGTTACCATTATTGAAAACATTGGGAATCTTGCTGGTTGCATATTTCTTTGTCAGGTCATTCACAGCTATACAACGTTGCAGGCAAGAAAGGGTAAGAAAAAAGCTTCTTTGACTCCCAAATATTGATTGATTCTTGCAGAGCTATTTAAACCTTTGTTTTCAATTAGGATACAAGATTCTCTGGTTTCTCTTCTTGAAGAAACTGCGCCGCCTCGGATATTGCCTGAACGACCTGAACTTCATGTTCCCGTAAACTAAGACAGTCAATTTATAAATTTTCCTTCTGTTGTTTGATGTGTACGTATGTGTATTAACACATGATACACAAAATATACATACCCATTAAATAAATGTTGCTTTGGTATGGTATTCCAAATTGATTAGATAGAAGATATAACGAACGTTTATGATTCAAGGATCTAAATTGTGCAAAATATCCTGAATTTCGCATTTTTAAATGGCCTTGAACCTCTTTAATCTGTAACAGCCGATTTTGTTTTGCAAACTTCAACTGGACTTCCTAAAAGCATTTTCAATGGTTGCTTTCATTTTTATTTTCAAATGTTCATTTTTTAAAATGAAAAAAATAAAGCAATATTAGTTTCAATGGTTTGTTTCATTTTCTTTTTCTTTTTATAAAAATAATATTTCAAATATATTTCAAACTTTCATTTATCATTAATTTTAATAATATATAGCTTCTAGTTTTTCATCTTTACTAATTTTTCCTAATTATTTTATTTTAATGTAATCACCATATTCAACATCAGAAGTATTGCCTCCGCAAGCGCGGAGTCGTGGACGGAGTTCTTGTTTCATCTTATTATTTGCTAGGGTTAAATATTGTTGTGAAGTTTGCGTTTTTGGTTTATCATTGTTTTTCAATTTTTTTTTTGTTATAGGATTAGAGTTGTGATGATGAATTCTATAGATATTGTTCTCCACTTATGAAGGACTAAACTATTTTTGTATTGTGATTGTTATAGTTTGTGGTGTTGCTTGCTGTGTCACTGAGACTTATTGTTTGTTTGTCTTTTAATTTGTTTCTTGACTATTGAGAATACATAAATTATATTAAAGTTGTTAAGAATATCTTTTGTTTCTTAATATTTCTTTTTTCAATTTAGTTGTGGAAGTTGTGTGTATTAAGAAATAATTCTTATTTTGTTATATTTTTTTTTATTTCTAAATTTGTCGCTTTTACGTGATCTTAAAAACAAATACATGAAGACTTATAGAAATAACTATAAAATGAGTGATAATTCAGAGTATTTGGGTCTTAATGAGTTTTAAACGAATTTATGAATTTCTCATAAGAAGACAATAGCATTGGCATGTTGACATTGAGCATGTAAGCTATTTTCATAAGAAAAGAGGAGTTAGCAGGTGCAGATGTTGTTGCCGCCTTCTTGTCTGTCGCGATTGTCTCTTGTATCTCTTGGCGTGCATGTGTTTGTTTCTCTTTTATTTGATGGGTAATATGTAAACAAAATTCCTTGTTAGTTGTATTTATTAGAGTTCATAACTTTCTCAGCTTTTTGGTTTAGATGATTTCATTGATCTTGCTTGCCATCTTCGTCTTCTTCATAATCATATGCAAAAGTAAGTTCGTAAATTATTAAGTATCTGGCCGTGTAGTTTCTATTTGTTTAGCTGACTCGATGTGATGTATGTGTCGTTGAGTTATAGTTGAGGTGATTGGTTTGGTATATTTGTTTTGAATTTTATTTGTAAGATTTGACAAAAAATAGAGAGGTGATTGTTAATGATTCGTCTTTTTGGGATTTTAGTTTTTGGTGTTTTGACTGTTTAGGTTGCTATGGTTTCTTTTAAGTTTAAAATAAAGGTTTGTGTGAAATTAGTTTGATAAATAAGGAAGATAAATAAACGACCACATATCTTGGGTAGAAAATATTTTTAATCATTAATGTTAGCACCATATAGATAATAATACTAAAAGAATTGTGTCTTGTTTGTTTTTTATGGGTCAATGAAGAGACGGACAATGACTTAGTTGTTTCTTTTGTGAGGTCAGAGTCGTGGACAGGACGAATTTGCCCAAGCACATCTGCGAGTTTAAATATCGGGTTATGATATCGAAACATAATATAATCATGGATAGTTTTGTGTTCATAACCATTTGTAGATTGTCGAATAGCCTAGTCATGACTGGAGATTGATATCAGGAACATCCGTGATGACTTCGTCAATAAGGTTGGTGGGATAAAATGAATGAGGAATGGATGATCAATTATCTTGTACATGCTTGAGAACCTAGCAACCTCAAAAAGATCGACTTTCACAATGAAACCAACTTTCAAAGATGGCGTGTAATGATTAGAACGTCTGACAGGAATGAACCCATGAATCACAGAATCTGCAAATAATATTATTCAACAAAGAATCAATAAATTAATCAAAAAACAATTATGTTAGATAAATGTGATAGATCGAAGATTAACTTACCTTTTCTCAAGGAAGAGAACCGTGATTTCCATAAACTCACTGCCTTTCTTGAAATTCATCGAATCCTAGAAGCTAGGGAGGGGGGCGACAATGCTCTGACTACTACAACCATGACAAAAAGATTCGAAGGTTGAATGACGGATGTCGGTGAGGCCGGTTTTCGGAACATGAGAAGCAGAGAGAACATTTTCTAGAAGATGGTTAAAGCTAAGATGAATCGATGAGTTTTGTTGAGATGTAGATTGGGTTCATCAAAGAGGAGAATCGTATATATAGAGTTTACAGAGGGGCTACAAATCAGAAACATTTATGATCTAAGCGATGTAAGATGGGGAGATGAAGAGTTCACCGGTGAAAAAATAGATTACAAACAAACACACGGCGCAGCTCTGCAACTCAGCCCTGTCTGAGATGATGATTAAAGGAATCATAACTCATGTTAAACAACGATGGTTTACAATATGAGAAAACTATAAGGAAATTCTCTCAAATAGCATCTCTCAAAGAATAAAACACTTTTGTGCCATTTGCTTTATAAATATATAAATAATAAATAAATAAATAATTAAAATTTAAAATTAAAATTTTAGATTATATGTTCTTCATATTCACACTTTTTAAATTTTATTTTTTAAAACTTATTTTTTTTATTTTTTTGAAATTCGAAAATGAGTTTTCAAATTATTTTTCAAATCATTATTTAATTTTTTTAATATTTTTATTTATTATTGAATATTTAAAACCTCACCCCCCCCCCCCAAAAACACCACCCCTTTACTCGAAACAAAAAAAAAATCTAGGCTTAGTTAACCCTAGAGATATAAGAGTATTTTTTCTCTTTAATAAATCTTCTTTTGGTCATTTTCTGCCTTAAAGGTTTTTTCGTTTGTGAAAGTAAACTAAAAGATGATATCCTAAAAAATTTCTCAAACTATAACTGTTGTAAATTTGAGCTTTTTTTTTCATATAACATGATGAAACCCAATTAAAAATAAAATCCATAATACATTTGTTTCAGCTATTAATGCACAAGTTATCCTTTAGTTTAGTGGTATAAATGGTTGTATTTGTATCTTACTAACCCGGGTTCAAATCGTAGGTTTGACACATTTTCACATTTTTAAAAGTGGGATCCACCTGATGCTGAGATGGCGCGCTAAGAAGTGAGAAATGTGCCTCATTATAATATAAACTAGGATAAGACCTGCGGCTTGCGCAGAGTGAATATATGTAATTAAATTATAAATTTTAGTATTGACAATTGTAATTAGAACTGTAGATGAAAGCTTAGAAATTATAGAATTTTAAATGATTCTCAATTGAAATTTTAGAATTTTAAATTTTTTATATAATTACCTATACGTAAGATCAGAAACAATTGTAATTAGAACT
>JABAYD010020297.1:0-24158 GCA_014822095.1 Diplotaxis tenuifolia
AGTGATCAGCAGCAAAGATGTACGTCATGACCACATCTTAATGGAGTTCCAGAAGACATAAAGACGTCCAAGAGTTACAAATTCATTCAAAGGAGAATCCAACTGATCATCTTCACCAAGTCATAGGCAACCTCGACGTTCCGGAAGCTCAGACACCAGATAGGAATGCGTCATCTATAGTGGTGCATTCATCAGGGGGAGTTACATGTGTTGTACTCTTTTTTCTGTCATGGCTTCCCTTTTTACCACATTGGGTTTTCCAGGAGAGGTTTTAATGAGGCAACATCCAAAGCATGTAACAAGCCGTGAACCAGACAAGTCAATCAGGGAGAGTGTTAGGATAAACTTAGATTGACATGTATTTATCCTTAGGATTATCTTTGTATTTATCATCATAAGGAATATACTTATTCTATTCCTTATGTCCCATGTATAAATAAAAAAATATATGAATAAGAAAAATAACCGTCCACAGTAACATGAATGTTTTCTTTAAATAGTTTTTTTTTTACATTTTTCCTAATGATCAAAATAATCATTTATTATACAAATAATTAGGAGAAGAAAGGTTTCACTGAAATATTAAATCATCACATGTGGTTGTCTATTGCAGTTTCGTAAGAGATATCCAAGAAACAAAGGAGGAATAATATGGTATGACCAATATTTTCTCTATATTAGTATAATCAAAGAAAAAGTTCCAATCAAGACTAATTACGAGAATATTTTTTCAATGCAAAACCGAAATAACGTGAGAGGGGATGCAAAAAACTTCGCCAAAAGAGCGATGAATTTTTTCTTTGAGCTACCACTTAAAGTCAGGAAAACCAGTGGCTTCAGCCTCATATTTTTCGCCTCAGGGAAAAAGAAACTAGGGGAAAATAATGTGTATGCAATGGTGCAGTGTATAGGACTTACATTAGATTGTAAAAGCTGTTTGGTATGGAGTATCATGACTTTTCAATAACGGTGACATTGAACAAGGAGCGAGAGTTTTGGGTACAAACTGTGATGTAAGGTATGAACTATATCCTTTTCTTAGGAATTAAACATTTTTATGGTGGCGATGAATACATCAACTTCATAATTTCCAATTATCTTTTAGTTTTGTTTACTTTTTGTTCTTTTTGCTGAAATGTAATATTCATATATCAATAAAAAGAATGTTTACAAAAATAGATCCGAAAATTTTGTGTAGTATATTAAAATATATTTTGTTTTTCTAAACAATGATTTTGAATTGGCTTAGAATTCTTGAGGCTATAACCCAACAGACTGGTGTTTCATCCTCAATTTTGATAGCTCGGATTTTTGTGACTTCTGTTGATTGCTTATATGGTTATGAATGATTTTGCTATAACTCTCTTACCGAGTGACGCGGCTGCTGGTTTTAATTTTTGTTGCTTTATCTCAAAATCGAATATGTGGTTGCTTGAAAATAATTTTGACAAGGACCAAGTCGTACTCTTTTAACTTCGTAGTATTGTACTTAGCATTCAAGAGAGAAAAATCATGTTTTTGTAGCTCCAAGACGATGGTTGGTCCGGCGTTTCTATTGTTCTGACATCAGCTTTGATGATTTTTTTTTACTTATTTTTATTTGATTTTTTTTTTTTCAATTCATTTTAAATTTAAAAAAAATGAATTGTTCTTTTATGTATTTCTTTTAAAATATTTGGCAAACAAAATCTCTAGATATGATTAAAAATAATTACATTTTTTATTTTAGATATAAATAAGGCATTAAAATCTGAAATGTCAGATGATTGTTAGATTTACTCTTTATTTTACCATTGATAAAAATAAATAAAAATATAAAATCATCACCTCTTGAAATTGTAACAATTATATAACCCATGAACGTACATGTAACCAAAAATCACTTAACTAACTTAAATATTAATATATATATATATATATATATATATACACTAAAAAGTGTGATATACTCTTATATGATTTATAAATTCCTTATAAATATAAATTTATAAAATTACAAATATAGATTACCATTTATAAACAATTACTTAGAATTTTTATAAACTTTGAGGTTCATTTTGTTTACAAATCTTTGATTACATGACTTAATAATAAAATCCATCATTAAAAAAGTTATTTTTAGATATTATTAAGGTACTCCAATGTAAAAGTTGAAGATGGTGGAGTTCCGTTTTTTATTTTAGAGTTGATAAAAAATAAATAAAATTTAAAATCCTATCAAAATCATAACAATCTTTAAGAATTCATTATAGTGACCAAAAAGTCACTTAAATAACTAAAAAGTGTAAAATAATTTATATGATTTAGAAATTATTACAAATATACATTTATACAATTAAAAATAAATTTAGACGCATTTAGAAACGATTTTATATAATTTATAAGACTTATAAATTAAATTAATAAATAATTTTAAATGATTAATACAAGTCTTATAAATGATTTTGAAACTCTAATAAAATGATTTTGCAGGCCAAATTTGTTTTATAAATAAATTTCAAAAGTTCTATTAATGCTTCACATACAAATCTAACTCTTTATATAAGAACATACAACCAATATATTATTTTTATAAAATATATTAAAGAATTTATATAATTATATAAAAATCATTGAAATAAAATGATTAAACATTATATATTCTTTCTAACGAAAACAATAACAAATAATTTATACATAATCATAACAAAAATTTTAAAATAAAATTGGTAAAACAGAATATAAGAATTAAAATAATATACATCGAAACGGAAAACAATCCACGGGATATACAACTAAATGTAACTTTTAAAAATTACTTAATTAATTCCAAATGGTTCAAACATATATTAAATATTGATATAAAAATGTATATATTTGTACAGTAATAATGAGATAAACAATACAAAATAACCTTACTAAGAACATATAAGAAAATAAATAAAAGTAAATGACCTAAAATAAAACAAATATATCAAAAGATCAACACACTTAAAATAAAGAAGAACATAGCCGACAAAAAAAAAGAGAAAAGAAAGTAGAACATAGCCCATTAGAATCATCTCAACAATTAAATTATGAAAATTAATTAATCAAAATGAGATGAAGTTAAATGAGACGAAGTTGAATATCCTCCTAACATATGAATGACAAAAATAAATGAAAGTTAACAATTACGAAATAATAATCACATAGTAAACAATCGTATCATTATATCTTAAAACAAACTAGATTCTCACTCGCCATAAATGGTAGAAATTGTTTTGTAAAATTTTCGTTTTAATATAGAGAAATTGCATCGTATAGCATACAAAAAAATTATAATTCATTATCTAACCAATTAACCTAGTTTACATAGATATAACATGTATTTTATATAATAATACACTAATACCCTTATAAGTCAACGATGAAACCTGCTACCAAACTAGTTTTAAAATAAATAATATGTGAATGTAAAAAGTAATCGTGGCTCTTTATTATTCACACACTATTCTAAAGCTATTTTATTTGATAATTTTTGGGGAAGTGAATATGTTCCCTCAACATCACCGTCTACATACCCGGTGAAGTACATTGGAGGAGAAACAACTTTCGAAGGCCACGACATTAAAGAAGGAGAAAGCTTCTCAGATTTTCAAATAAACAGTCCCAAGAAAGACATAACAAGAGAGGCGGCGAGGTGGATTCACACTTGCAGATTCAAGTTCCCAAAACCGTATTGCAGAAGAGGATTTTAGTCATGTAAGTTGCGGTTGTTCTGTTATTGTTTCTTAATCTGAAGTAATTCTTTGTTGGAGTCAGAATGTGGAAACGCACGACCCGAAAGTTTGAAGCTTTGCGTTTGGACTCCACTCCATTGTACATTCTATTCCATTTTCAAAGTATTTGTTACATGAATATAAATAGAATAGTTTTAAAAATCTGAATCTGAAGTATTTTTTGTTTCCTTCATTTTATGATATTTTCAAGTCATATGTGGCAGCAGAGTAACATGGAATAAATGTGAATAGTTGCTTGTTCGTATTGTTGTTGCTTCGCGTATGATCCAGTGAGCTGGATAGAATACCAACCAACAAAATTAAATAGAATAGTTTATTGGTTTCCATTCTCATTTTTGTTCATATTGTTGTTGTTTGTCTACACATACCGTTACATCTTTTATGGTTTCCATTCTACATTTTTGTTATACTATACATTTTATTTCACATTTACTTTGTTATATGGATTCTAAAAATTGCTTTGTGTTTCTTAGGTTACAAATGGATGATTTAGAGCAAGCAGATTGTTCAAATCGAACAATTTCGTGAATATATTCTCATTTATATGTAATATTGCAATGTGTATATAAATGGAATAGATCGTGTGTACGTAAAATGGAAAAATCATACATGTGAAATCGAATTATGATATTTGCTATTTATTTTATTATTCTATCATTTTACCAATTTATAAATCGCAAGTCTATTATATAATTCCTAGTTATAAGTATAGTCTAACATTACAAAATATTATGTGTTATTTTAACATTTTTCTATTTGGATTTTGGGTTTATATTTGTGTTTAGGGTTTGGGTTTAGTGATTGGGGTTAAGGGTTTATATTTGGATTTAGGGTTTAGTGGTAAGGGTCTACAGTTTGTATTTGGGTTTAGGGTTATAATTGGGTTTTAGGGTTTAGTGATAAGGGTTTGGAGTTTATATGGGATACTATTTTATTTATTTTGTTCTATTCTATTTGGATTTAGAATTTATATTTTGGATTTATGGTTTATATTTAAGAGCAGGTTTCGTGATTATAATTTATATTTTGGATTTATGGTTTATATTTTTCACAAATTTATCATATTTTCTGTTTTTATATAGTATAGAGTAATACTACAAATAGTATAAATTATTTCAGCTTTTAAGTTTATTTAAAATATTATAACTATGTATTGTACTTTATATTTATGTTTGGGTTTATTGATTGAAGGTTAGGGTTTAGTACTTAGAAGTTGGGATTGGGGTTGAGGTTGGAATAATGTTTCGTATTTAGAGGTTTATGTGGTACCATCAACACCATCACCAATACTATTTTGGTGATAAAAGTTGTTATACCACTTATCATGCGCTGCAGAAGGATTTAGCAGACGAATAATGTGCCATGATCGCCAATTTCTATTCCATCAGACTCAAATAGAATAGTTTCGGACCAAATAATTCTATATTTTAGCGACATGGAACCGAGCGTTTAGGAATGTCTAAACCGTGCTTGTGAATTTTGGTTCGTTTGTGCTTTTCATTCGTTTTAGGCATAGTCAATAGAATGTTATAAATCTCAAACTTGTGCCATTCATCATCTAAGATGATACCATCAGCTCCATCACATGAACTAAGATTGCAACGTAGAGGGTTTTACGTGCCGTTAATGTAAATAGTGCTCATTATTATTGTCCATATATTTTTCATACGTCATCTCTTTTCTCCTCTGTTAACTGGGAACCTGAAGAAGAAAAGGGTATAACCGGCTAATAGGTGACACAAATGTTAGTTTGTTAATTATGTCAAAATCATTGCTATCTACTTAATTTTACTTCCAGATTTAGATTTAGTTAGATAGCAAATAAGCGTTTTAATATATCTTATACTATAGAGAAAAAAATATTCTCTTTTCATCAAAACACGTCATGTTATAAAATGGTAATTTAGCGAACTGACACCTGTCTATTTTGGCCAAAACTGAGCGTTGCCTTACAGCAGGATGACGTGTGTCGATGCCTAATCGATCTTGGCTTATTTTTGGTTTTTTTAATGAGCTTATTGGGCTCTGAGTTTGTTCTTCAGATTTTTAATTATAATAACACAACCCCATAAATCTATACAACTTCCATCGCAAGAGCCGCTATAGCAAATTAGGGTTCATCGGCTTCTTCAATCTGTCATGATAAACCAACAATGGAATTTGAGCATGATAAGTGAGATGAACCGTTGTGAAGCAACTCTGTGACATGCTTCAATTTCTTCGTTTCATTGTTGTTTCTCATCCTCTTAAAGTTACGAGATGTCTTTGATTCCGCCTTAACTCCATCGATGCAAATCAAGCTCAAGATCTCAATTCATGCTACCAATCCCTATACTAAGGAGTGTTTCCCCACCTGTAAAAGGTAATCCTTCATCTCTTGAACATCATCCTCTCAGTTTGTGATAATCGAATAAAATGTAGTATTTTGCCTACTCATCTGTTCTTCTGGATGTTTTGAAGGCTAGCTGATCATCTTCCATCTTCGAATTTCGGCTACTTAGATTATGGGAGTGGTCTCCTCTTTGATGTGATCCAAAGGTTTTTCCGATCTTTTATACTCATGATCGTAGTTGTTTTGACCTATTCCAGTGTTCACAATCATAAGCATGAAACGTTTTTTTTAGATCTTTATTGAATCTCTTTTAAATTAGATTTTTAAATCGTTTGTTCACTATGCTCTCTTTTCACATCTTTTTGTCGACATTCAAGCCAGCCACTTTTTAATGTTCACTATCTCCCACTTTCAGGAAACGTTTTAATGCTAGTTACACTGAGCAGATTTGATGTGACTCAGTGTAATCTGAATTACAGGCTGCCGGACTCTCTTCTTACGATTCGGTTCAGTGATTCAATCAAACTCGATGAGTTAACCAAACCGGTTTCTCCACTTCCTCAAGTGCGGTTCAGGTTCCGTGAACATGATTCGCTGCTCGACCTAGCCAATACGAACACACATCCTCCAAGGTACATCCTCTTATTATTTGTTCAGATTTGACTTATCACTCAATCCGATGAATAATTAAGTTGTTTCTCATCTCGCAAACGTTGTTGGTGAGCTAATATATGTGAAAATACAGTGAGTGACATTCCCAAGGAAAAGAACGTGTCATGGTAACAATCAAAATCTCGACAAGTTACTGTCTACTTCATATGAAGCCATTCACTACTTTTTAAAGTGATGAAACCTTTTCCCCTGATAGGCGTTGATCATTTCATGCTTTGTTTTCTCCCTTGGCAATGGTGCCTCTGTGACTTTGGGTCCATTTGAGTCGCAAGTGTCGTTCCACAACAAACAGGGAGGGTTGGGACAATCCAAGAGTTGTTGTTGCAACTAGAATAACTCCTAAGATTTTTGGAGGTATTCTTGCTAACAGTTGAATTGCTAATGTCTGCGTCGCTCTATAACTTTCTTTTAAAAATGGCGCGTCAGGGACACATATTTTCGACAAAGAGACCAATGAAGGGGAGATTTTCTTATATGAGTATGTATTTGATGATTCCTACATTATTACATCCACTTTCGGGTATGTTACATATCCTTAAAACCACATATCACGTGGTATGTCACATCATTGTAGGCTGATCTTCAAATACACTGGGAACACTACATGACTTGCATTTTTGAGGGAATCCTTATCTTTTATATATATAGATATCTATTCCGAAGGTATCGTATCAAGATGAGCATTGCTAATGTCGGATTAGGTCATATCAGCAGGTTCGAAGGTGGTCAAGAAGGCACTAAAGGCATAAGTGAACATGATGACTATCTAAGCCTATTTTGTTTATTTTTAACTTTTCATTTTGATTCTATTGGTAAATTTGGACAATAGATACAATTATTTTCGTCCATTGGTGACCATTATTAATTTTATTTTAGTTTTTTCAGATCAATAATGATATGTTCTCATTTAAATGTACATTTAAAAGGTAAACAAGTAAATTTCATTTATCTATATTTTTATATCAATCCAAGATCTCAACATTTTAACTTTATTCCCAAATAAAATCTATTTTTTAATAGCTGCAAAGGTTTTATTTTTACATGCTCTACAAGTGACGAGTAAACAGCAGATTTTTCCCCAAAAACTATATCTTAAATTTTAGTAATAATTAGAAATAAAAGGTACATTGAATTAAAACTTCTACAAAAATGATAAATAATGAAAACATACAACCGGAAGACCACGTAAACCTTATCCCAGTATAATATGCTATATGCATTTACTTCTTACAGACACAACCATAAAAAAAACATAATAAATCTTAACATATATAATTTTTTTCCGCCCAAACATTCTTTTTTGCTAATGCTAACATAAACACACATACAATAAAAATATATAATAATGTAGTTATATGTATCACACGTAAAGTATAAATCATGTTCAGTTTACATAGATTCCTTTACAAAATAAAATCATCTTAAACCTTTAAAAAAATCATATTTAAAAAAAAACAAGTAATATCTATTTTAAAAAATCATAACTAATTTTTCAGATAACATGGTTTATTAATCTTCAAATACAATAGCATGTAAAAAGTTTAACTAATATGTATATTTTTAAATAAGAACAATTTATTTTAATTATTTACTTTAACTATTTAAATTATTTGTTAATTTTCATCCCGCCCGTAGGGCGGGCCGGCCCTAGTGTTATATATAATATGTGTGTATATATATATTGACATATATATATATATATATATATATATATATATATCATGTTAAATTTCTTATTAATCTTTGTATTGAAAATATGTTATAAATGAGTCGAACATTTTTTTCTTTGGAATAATTTGGAACTTGTTGATTTAGAGTGGTTTAATTTTGTACGATCTAATTATATTAAGAGATGGAATTTATATCAAATACAACTCTTTTCTCGTTCTTTGCTAAGACTAAAACAGTGATGTCACAATGAATGGTGAAAGCGGAGGGGAAGAAAGTGGAGGTCACCAAACAAAGGTTGAAGATCTCTATGCCCCGGTTTAATAACACTGAGCTCATTGCTCGGTATGACAAAACCCTAATTGGGAGATATATGAACCCAAGCAAACAAGAGATGAAGTCTCTCCTCTTCATGCTACCACTCACATGGTAGGTCGAAGGTCGAGTTACCGGTACTGACTTGGGATTAGGGAGGTTTCAGTTCGATTTCCAAGTTGAGGAGGACATTCTCGAAGTGTGGAGGAGGACATTCTCGAAGTGTTCCGAATGGAACCATTCCACTTTGATTACTAGAAGCTGTCATTGGTAAGGTGGAAGCCGATTCTTGACGTGAACTATCCATCTAAGATCACGTTTTGGGTGAAAGTTCTCGACGTTGCCCTCCAATATTGGGTGGCATCAACATTTAAAGGAGTGGGAGAAGCTCTCGGTCATGTCCAAGGAGATGTGGACACGGTCGAAGGAAGGGTACGGGTTGAGGTGGATGGTTTCAAACCGTTGATATTCTCGATGGAGGTGGACTTTGATGAAGGTGTGGAACTGGCGGTGAATCTAAGGTACGAAAAGATGTCTGGGTTCTGTAGGGAGTGTTGTTGTATGACTCATAAGAAAACAAAATGTCCTACTCTGAACTTGGAGGAGGTCACTACGGAATCAAAAGATCAGCTAGGGAAAGGCAAGGGCTTGCAAACAATGAGCTACAAAACAGTGGTGGCTGGTAAGACTGATGCGGATGGAGATCATAGAATTGAGTTTAAAGGTAAGGATACTAATAGAGGTCAGACGTATTCTAGGGGAAAAGCGGGAGTCTATAGGCAAGACGGTTCCTTCCGGGTTTTTAAAGAGAGAAATCCAACGGCTTTTGGTGTAGGAACATCTCTGGGTGGCAGGAGAAATGGTAATGATCAGAGGGAGAGACTCACTGTTAATACAAGGGGACTGCAGAGATTGCAAACTGGAGATGAAGGAGAACACTTGACTGACCCACAGAGATTGATGCTGGATGCTTTCAAAGGCGAGAAGGAAAATACCAATGAAACTCGACAAGAGAAGGGTCCATTGGAGGTGAAGGGTACCCAATCCAAAGCAAGAAAGGCTTTAAACTTTGAGGAAAGTGAGACAATGGAGAAGCCTACAACAGAAGAAATAAAAGAGGCTACGAAGGAGAATTACACCAATATGGTGGATGCGGGTGTAGGCGATGGGAATCCTGTGATTGTCGTTGAAACAACTTTGGAAAAAGCTAATGCTGATCTTGAGAGTGGTAATGCATTTGATGAAGGAATGATATTATCTGATTCGGAACTTCTAGACGAGGAGTGGGAGGAGGGCGAAGTCCCTGAATTCTTGAAGGAAATGGAAGAGGCAAGTACTGAAGTCGCCCAAGAGGACATTGCTGGTTCTCAAGCCCCAGCGGAGTTGATTAAGGAGAAGGAAAACATAGATGGGAAAGTCACGAAGAGGAGGACTATACGGTCTGGAGTCCTTCATGGTTCTGCGAAGAAGCGCTTGGTCCAAACCCTTCTATCACCTAGGAAGAGTAAGATCTCCAAAGTTCCAGGTAATGGGAAAGCTCTGCAAATCGGTACTGGTGATGGTAAGAAAGGTAAGTCAAAAGATGGGGGAGTTTAATGGTTTGCAAACTCGGTGTTATTTAATTTTTAAGAAATAATGGATTATGTTGATGAAATCCTAGTGCTTTTGCTGGTTTTTTTTTCTATCAATTTTATGGACTGAAATAAGTAAGTTATCCTTCAGTTTCCATGGGTTTTCCTCGGACTTCGAATTTGTATGCATGAATAAGATGTGGGTGATTGCCTTCGTTTCTAGTTGTTATGTTTCTTTCGTTATTCTAAAAGCCAAGGTTACAAGCAATTGTAGTAAGAACAGAAATCTACACTGGTATGGTGCAGTTCATAATAATTTTAAAAAACTAATGCTTCGAAATTGAATGAGGTGTATGCAACGACACTGGCATGGCCTCAATCTTTGTTGTGGTTCCCGGGTTTACATAAACCAAATTGGAATAAAAATTTATCACAAAATGCGATGGCTACAACCAAGCGCAATTTGCTGATATGGATATTGAGAGCTATGTGTATTGAAAAGGAAATCTTCTTAAGCATGTTGCAGAAACGGAACCTCGAGGAGGACTTAAGACAGGTACAAAACACAGGTTCCTATAAGATTTATTATGGTATAAATATATGTAGGTATAGGTGGATTGATCGGGGCTTTGAACTTAGTAAATTTGGTTGGGCTAAGGAAAAGTTATTGGGCAATAACTTATGCTTGTGTGGTATCATAAAAAGGATGAAAGCGATACGAAACATATATGTTAAATACGTGTGGATTGGGGTTTGGGCCATTAATTGGACAATAAACTATCTTAAGGACATTTGGGCCTCAAAGTTAAGTGGTACTCAACTACCATATCTACGGTTTGTAGTAGATCTTACCCGGATCAAAAAAAGCGATTTATTACACTGCGGTTATGAATATATTGACTTGGAATTGTAGAGGTGCGGGTAGTTCGTACACGGTCCAACGTATTCGGGATTTACGACGTCAATACTTACAAGATTTTTTATTACTTATGGAGACTAAGCAAAAAGTTGCTTATATGAATACTTTAAAATTGAGCTTGGGATACAATTATATACATACAGTGGAACCAATTGGTCGTAGTGGTAGTTTAGCTTTGATGTGGAAAAGTTGTTACATAGTTGACATAATTTATAATGATAATAGAATTATTGATCTCAAGGTAACAATGGGTCTCTTGAGTTCTTTATTTCATGTGTATATGGGGATCCAGTCAGAGGACGAAGACGCTATGTTTGGGATAACCTAATGGATATAGGTGTAGTTAGAGATGAGGCATGGATATTGGTTGGTGATTTTAATGAGTTAATGTACAATGAGGAAAAATTGGGAGGTCCTAGTAGAGATGAATCCACATTTTTTTATTTTAGGAACATGGCTGAGGCATGTAAAATTAGAGAGACTAGGACCACGTGTAATACCCTTTCATGGACGGGCATGAGGGATAATAACTGGGTATAATGCCGCTTGGATAGGAGTTTTGACAACGAAGAATGGTTTTGTCTCTTCCCTGAATCATCTACTGACTATATGAGTATGTGGCCATCTAACCATAGACCTTTACGTATTGAATTTTCTTTTGAACCTGAGAATATGCAAAGGAGATGTTTCCTTTTCCCTAAACGGATGTATGGAAAGAGAGGGGTAGATGAAGCAATCATTCGTGGATGTGGTGTAGAGAACATCAACTCAAATCTAACTGTTCTAGATCGTATTGCGCGGTGCCGGGCTGAATTGTCTAAGCTTAAAAAGATGAATGATTGGAACTCAAAGACAAGAATCGAACGGTTGCAGAGTGACTTGGATAAAGAAAGTTCAAAGCAATTTTCCATTTTTGGTATATTACGGAGGTTAAGACACGAGCCGGCTACGGCTTACTAGAAGGAGGAAATTTTCTAGAGGCAAAAAAATAAAGAGGAATGGCTTCGGAAAGGTGATAAAAATACATCATACTTCCACAATGTGGTCAAAGGGAAAAAAATGAGAAATAAAATTTTGATGCTAAAAGACATTTTTGGAAACGAACATTATACTGAAGGGTCTAAAAGACATATTGCTACTGAATATTTTAGAGACTTATTTACAAGGACTAACCCAAATGATTTGGAAGCTCTATTCGAAGGTTTTAATTGTAGGGTCGCACAGGAAATGAACATGGGTTTAACTAGAATGGTATCCCCAGATTAAATCAAGAAGGCAGCTTTTGGCATTAAAAGTAGTAGTACTCTTGGAGAAGATGGACTAAATGGTTTCTTCTATCAAAAATATTGGCACATTGTGGGACAGAAAATTATAGATGACGTTCAAGGATTCTTTGAAACATCCATAATTCCTGCTGGGTGGAACCATACTCAACTAAGCTTGTTACCAAAAATTTTACAACCTACAGAAATGAAGGATATGTGCCCCATCAGCCTATGGAGCGTGCAATACAAAATCATTTCTCGGATTCTATGTGAGCGTATGAAGGTGGTTATGCCTAAAATAATATCAGAGACACAAGGGGCCTTTGTTAGGGGTAGGTTAATAACAGACAATGTCATCATAGCGCAGAACTGGTACATGGTCTGAGGACAAACGAAAAAGATTGGTAACGAAAGTATGGCGATAAAAACAGATATGTCAAAAGCCTATGATCGGGTAGAACGGAACTTCCTCGAAGTTCTATTACAGAAAATGGGTTTTGACCGCAAATGGGTCAGTTGGATAATGTCATGTATTAGTACTGTCACTTTCTCGTTTTTACTTAATGGACGCTCCCATGGATTTATTAAACCGGAAAGAGGTTTACGTCAGGGAGATCCGTTATCCTCTTTCCTGTTTGTTTTATGTGCTGAAACTCTGGTCCATGCATTAAATAGAGCTGAGGCACAAGGGAAACTACATGGTATAAAGTTAGCTTCGAACAGCCTGTCTATCCACCATCTGCTCTTTGCGGATGATAGTTTATTGCTATGTGAAGTCTCTATTGGGGATAGTGAGGAAATTTTAAAAGGGTTAAAACTTTATGGGGAAGCGTCTGGGCAAATGATTAACCCTTCGAAATAATCCATCATATTTGGAAAAAATATAGCCGAGAATACCAAACAGGCTATAAAAGAGGTTTTGGGTATATACAAGGAACGTGGAGAAGGTTCTTACCTAGGACTCCCTGAGTGTATCCAAGGTTCAAAAAAAGATATCTTAAATTTCATCAAAGAAAAACTTGAAGGAAGGTTACAAGGATGGTATTCAAAAACCTTGTCGATGGGGGCCAAGGAAATATTAATAAAATCAGTAGCTCTAGCTCTTCCCGTTTATGCAATGTCGGTTTTCCGGCTACCAAAAGGTCTTTGTGAAAAAATTACGAGTGCAATAAGAGAATTTTGGTAGAGCAGTGGGGATAAAAAAGGAGAACTCATGGGTTTCTTGGAAAAAATGTATGTAAACCAAAAAAACAGGGGGGGGGGTATGGGTTTCCATGACATTGGGCGATTTAATCAAGACTTACTCGGAAAACAAGCGTGGCGCATTTGGAATAATCCTGATTCTTTGGTCTCACGGATCCTGAAAGGCAAATATTTCAAAATGTAGACTTTCTTGAGTGTGGAATAGGATCACGGCTGTCATATGCATGGAGGAGTATCATGCATGGTAGAGAGTTTCTCAAAAAGAGATTTACATGCACATTGGCAATGGCGTGGGGTCTAATTTTTGGGCGGAAAATTGGATTATTGACACCATCCCTCGACCTCCAATGCACCGAGCAAATATTCCCATAGATCTAGCTCTAAAAGTCTCAGACTTATTTATACAAGGGTCAAATCATTGGGATATTAACTTGCTTCACCAGACATTTACGCCAGAGGATGTTAAAAGGATAATGGTGCTAAAACCATCTCTGATGGAGATTCGATTAGATGGGGATTTACAACAAATGGAGCGTACACAACTCAAAGTGGGTATAAATTATCGGACTCTTTGGTGGGTTTAAATCATCCCCAAGGACAATCACTTCCTCCAATTTAAAAACAATTATGGAAAGAATTGTGGAAGATTAAATCTCTACCAAAAATAAAACACTTTATGTGTCGGGCATTATCTGGAGCTGTAGCTGTCAAGCAACGGTTGAACACTCAAGGTATCCCGATAGATACAACATGTCCGGTTTGTGGTAACGGTGTTGAGAGCATATGCCATGTTCTTTTCACATGTGTAAAAGCGCAAGCCTCATGGGAGCAATCTACCATCGGGTGGCTTTTCACGGAACTCTACATTCCTAAATTTTTTTCCATTCGATCAAGGTTGCAAAGAGCTCAGCTACGGATATTCATATAAGAAAAGTGTTTCCGTGGCTGCTGTGGAAAATCTGGAAAGCTAGAAACGCTTTCATTTTTGAAAACAAGGTTATGGAAGCTTCAGTGATTACTAGGAAAGCCTATGAAAGAGAATCAACATGGTATGACACTTTCACAACAACAAATGATGGTTTGGGAGATGTCACTCCTGATATGGTTCGATGGAAAAAGCCACCCCATGGCTTCATCAAATGTAATATTGGGTCCTCATGGCTAAACTCAAACCATCCTAGTGGTGCTTCATGGATCATACGAGATGAAAATGGGGGCACGATCATGCATAGTCGTCGAGCCTATTCATATATGCGGACAAAAACAGAGGCAGATCTATGGACTTTGTACTGGGCAATGGAATGTTTACATAATCTACATTTCTCAAATATTATTTTTGAGACTTTATCTGAGAGTCTACGTGAGGTCCTCACAAAGCCTCCCGACCATCAAAACCTTAGTCACGTACGTCACAGCACTTCCATCCTACTGACAAAAATAGATTCATGGAGTCTGGATCACGTCTTCCCTGAACGCAATGATGCTGCAGCGGCCATCGCCCCAAGTTGATTTTTATAAGAGGCGTGATATATTCTATTAACACCTATGAAAGAGCCCAAAATTGAAATGACCATTTCAAGTAGTATATAAAAAACAATCCTTAAATTAATAGATTAGATGTTAAACAAAATATACAAATTCTTTGCCCCATGGGCAGACCAACCCTAGTAGAACATTAAAACCAAAGTATACCTACATATTACATAACAAATTTCTAAAGTTTTTTCGAAGGATCAATACATTCACTGTTTTGAATCACAGTAATAACAACCTAGTTAATATAGAGAACCTTTCTTATAATGCAGCCTTGTTTTCCCCAAAAGATTAGCCAATATGACTTTTCTTGTCTGGATCAGTGTAAGAACATCCATGGCCAGCTTCAGATCCAGAACCAGTAGTCATAATGCTATGAGCAAAATAATTGCGAGAGGCTACACCTCTACCACTGTCATCTCTGTACCACTAATGATTTGATGATGATGCTGTTGATATCTCTCCACTTCTGATATTTGATATTAAAACAATTTAGCTAGCTAAAGTGATGAATTTTCTTATTGATATGTCTATGAAACTAACAAACACATGATATTTGTTTGGACCTTGGTCCAGAGATAGATCCTCTCATTATCTAGCTCAATCTCATGTAGAATCACTTTGAGAAAATAGGCCATTGCAAGGGAAAATCCTAGTGATGCCTTACAAATAGCCATTAACGAGAGAATAGCAAAGCAAGCAAAATCCTCGTAAATCTTGACTTGCAATCCTAATTGCATCACGCATCCTAACAAATTATAATTTACGTCAAATAAAAGAAAACATAAACTCAAAATAAAACTCATTACAAATACAAAATATCTAAACTATTAAAACATAAGTACAATTAATAATAACAGTTTATAGCCCTAGCCGCAGGAGCTCTGAAGGCGACAACAATGGCGATCTTTTAAACCCAAGTCTCTCAGCCTCTGCTCGATCTACTCCTTGGTAGTCGAACAGTCCCTCACACCAGATCGACCTTAGTCATCTGACTGTGCCCAGTTTACCGGAGCGGCCTTTCTTCTGATTCTCGTCGCCGTCTCCGTCACGTAATCATCCAGGAGGAGTTTCTCTCGATCGTTTCCTGTTGTTCTTACGTCCACTCTGCCACTACGATTGCTGTTACTGTAAGCTTACCTGAATGGCGACGGTGGGGTGATAGTTATTTGAAGGTCCGTGACACGTTTTCCTTGTCTACCTTACCCGGCTCGAGATCATTGTCTTGAGTGTTGACCCAATCTCCTCCTAGAGGTCTAACCGGAGACACATAACCTTTGTTATGGGTTCGTTTCGTATAGGGTCATCTTCCCATCGAGATGTGAAAGGGAAGGGATCTTGCTTGAGGACGAGGATGATGAAGCTCCAATCCAATTACTGGATCATGATGACTCTTTCGTAAAAAAGGATCACAGTAAGACCTTGATCGGAAAAATCCTTAACCCAAAGAAACAAAGCGTGGAGAAGCTTCTCCAGACGATGCCCAATCAATGGGCTGTGGCTGATCGTGTAACAGGTAATGATCTTGGGAACGGGAAGTTTCTTATTAACTTCTTTGCAAAGGAAGACCTAGTACATGTGATGATACAAGGGCCTTTCCATTTCAACTTCTGTATGTTTGTCTTGGTTCGCTGGGAACCGATTGTTATGACGATTATCCATGGATAATTCCTTTTAGGGTTCAGCTCATTGACTTCCCAATTCACTTGTGGACTAAAGAGAACCTCAGGAACATTGGAGGTAGACTTGGTCATGATGATACAATGGAGTTAACAGAAGGAAGGATGCTAATCGACATTGATACAAGGAAACCTTTGAAGTTCAAGCGAGTTGTGGAGTACAAAGGCGATGCGGTGACTATCAAAATCAAATATGATCGCCTCTTCAAGCATTGCAATACCTGTGGTTTTCTTTCTCATGAGAAAGCATACTGCCCCTCCACAAGTGCACTGTCAAGAATCTCGTATCAGGTTGACGGGCTTGTGACAAACTCTAGGACAATGCCATCAAATTCTATCCTAACTCGTCCTTGGGACTCCAAAGAACGTCCGTAAGTTAAGACTCAACCCCCGCAGTCATGGCTCAGGACGAGACACGTTCCTTCACCTTCGTATTCTCGGCAATACCCATCAAGCAGCGCATCTATCTCTCTTTCGCGCTCTAGGGAGAAGGAGATCGTCCACCATGGTACATGGAAGGCCAAGGAAACACATGCTGGTGATGGGAAGAATTACCAGCCACGGCCTCGTTTGGAAAGTGCACCCCCATCCCACTCTGATCGCATAATTCAGAGACACGATCATTACCGATACCGAAGTTGGTACAACAACGGCTCACGACATGATGGTCCCTATGAGAGAATCGGGAATCAGACATGGAGAGAGAAGAACTCTAAACCAGATGATCATACGCGTGAAGCGAAGCCAACTCATATAGTTGCTGATACCACTCAAGCTCAGGAGCCGGAGCCAACTAAAGAAAACGTTGATCTTTATGAAACAAGGAAGGAGGAGAGTCCGATAGCTATTGGAGACCCCCCAAAGCGTGTGGCTAGCCTCATTATCTCTCAGGACTTCTCAGTGAGAAGGGACAGGAATGTTACTCTTCGCAACAAGGAGCTATGTGTGGCAAAGTCCCTAACTTTTACGCTACGTAACAGTGGGCCCAAGGAAAGCGATGATCATATGATTGAGGCTTTCTCAGGTATGGAGATCCAGGGAGAGACTGATGCTCATATGGAGACCTATGAGGGGGAAGCAGAAGACGATCTGCTAGGCGAGGAGCTAATGGAGCTCGATGAGGGCGCGAAGGACAAAACATGGAAGGTATCACCACGCAAACACTCGCGTAGTAGTGGGTCATCAAATGGGAAACCCACTGGTCGTACTGCGAGGCCGGGTGTGCTCCGTAGAGGTTCTCCTAGTGTTCGGCCTCTAGCCTCTTGTCTTCACGATCCCAGGGTATGAAGAAACACTCAAGTCGATCGAGCCAGAACTCGAAGAAAAAGCAATCTAGCTCGGCTAAGAATGATGGTTTGATGGGTTCCAAAAACCCATCCAAGCATCACAATTCGACGCCTTACGGAGATGTGTCAGAAGCATCGCCCATGACTAGTGTTTTTTTCTGAGACAAAGAATATGAAGCCGCTGTTGCAAGACATCCAGGCTGACCTTGGTTTTGATAGTTTGTTTACCGTTGAGCCACTTGGCTTCAGCGGTGGTTTAGCTTTGTTTTTTACTGATGAATTTCAAGTTAATGTTTTATTTTCAAATAATAGAATGATTGATATTGAGGCGGTCATTGATGGAATAAAAGTCTATATGGCGTTTGTTTGTGGGGATCCTGTTTTAGAACGTAGAGATCAAGTCTGGGAACGTCTTACGCGTTTCTCAACAACAAGAAATGGACCATGGTTCATGATTGGGGATTTCAATGAAAACACCTGCCATGCAGAGAAGGAAGGGGATAGAGAGCGAACGGATAGCTCTTTTTTACCCTTCAGACAAATGCTAAGTGATTGTGGGATGATTAACTTCCCCTGTACAGGAAATATGTTGTCATGGGCAGGAAAGAGAGGTGGGAGAGTCACTGTCAAATGTCGGCTGGACAGAGCAGTAGGCAACGAAGATTGGCATGAAAAATTTCCACACACCAAAACCACGTACATGAGAATGTGGGGATCGGATCATCGTTCGATTCTGGCTGGCATCCTTAGGAACCCGGTGAGAAAATCAAAAAAAATTAAATTCGATAAGAGATGGCTAGAAAATGAAGAACTCCGCCAAATTATACTCGAGGGATGGAAATCACCTGATCTTCCACCTAATGCAAGTATAATGGACCATATTGCCAGTTGCAGAAAAGCATTGAGTGATTGGAAGAGACAACACAATCTCAATTCTGAGAGGAATGTGGAGGAACTAAAGGAGAGAGTTGACTATCTCTCCTCTAACGATGACGCCACAACAGAGGAAATTGCAGCGGCTATAAAAGAACTATCTGATGCCCTTAAGGCGGAGGAGATGTTCTGGAAACAGAAGTGTAGGATTTTTTGGCTACATGAGGGAGACAGAAATACAAAATTCTTCCATGCTCTCACGAAGCAGAGGAGGGCAAGGAACATGATTACACAGCTGTTGGATGCTGATGGAAACGTTGTCCAGGATGAGGAAGGACTTGTAGCCATTGCTACAAGCTATTTTCGAAACATTTTTCAATCATCTAACCCAGAAGAAATAGAGGCAGCATTGTCGGAGGTCTCTAAGTCAATTACGACAGAAGATAATGACGCTCTTACAGCTCCGGTTACTGAATGGGAGATCAAACTCGCCCTCTTTGCGATGTACCCAAAGAAGGCCCCTGGCCCCGACAGAATGACTGCACTATTCTACCAGAAGTTTTGAGATATTGTGAAGGAAGATCTGAATCTTATGGTCAATAAATTCCTATTTGAAGGGATTACCCCTACATGCCTTAATGATACCAATATCTGCCTCATTTCTAAAGTAGATAAACCCAACTAGATGTCTCAACTACGTCCTATCAGCCTATGTAATGTTAGTTACAAGATTATCTCAAAGGTCTTATGCCAAAGATTAAAAAAGGTACTCCCGGATAGGATCTCAGAAACCCAGCCAGCCTTTGTTGCTGGGAGACAGATATCAGACAATATTATGATAACGCAAGAGATGTTCCATGCCCTGCGAACCAAGCCGAGTGGACGTAATAAGAGGATGGCCATTAAAACTGACATGAGCAAGGCATATGATCGGATGGAGTGGTCTTTTATTGAGGCAACCATGCGCAAGATGGGATTCTCTAAGATATGGATATCCTGGATAATGCGATGTGTTACAACAGTTAAATACAAGGTCCTTATGAATGGACAACCAAGGGGGAATATTGTTCTAGAGAGAGGCCTGCGGCAGGGGGATCCTCTGTCCCCTTTCATTTTTATTCTATGCTCGGAAGCGCTCGTTAGCCTTCTAAATCATGCAGAGAATCAAGGAAAGATAACGGGGATGCGCATTACACGTGCGTGTCCATCGATCTCTCACCTTCTCTTTGCTGATGATAGCCTGTTCTTTTGCAAGGCGGAGCCCCGTGAATGTGAAGAAGTAATGAAAGTGGTCAGGAGATATGGAAATGCTTCAGGACAATGCATTAATTTCAAAAAATCCTCCTTGCTCTTTGGTAAGAGGATCAGCCTAGATGTTAGACAAGAGATCAAAGACACACTTACGATACAGAATGAAGGAGGGATGGGAACTTATTTTGGGATTCCAGAGGATATCAGCGGGTCAAAGTGCAAACTTTTTGCCTTCCTCAAAGACAAGCTAAGAAATAGAGTAAACGGATGGACTGGCAGATGGCTGTCAAAGGGAGGAAAGGAAGTCATGATAAAGTCCATACTGCTGGCCTTACCAACATATGTGATGTCATGTTTCCTGCTACCACTGGAGATATGCGAAAACTTAGCTAGTGCCATCGCACAGTTCTGGTGGAGCTCGAATCCTCCAAAACGGGGTATGCACCGGTCAACATGGGACAAAGTTTTCTTATCCAGGGAGGAAGGCGGGATTGGCTTCCGGATGCTGCATGAGTTCAATCTGGCCCTGCTAGCGAAGCAATTGTGGAGACTAGTCCAGTTCCCAGATTCCTTGGTTGCTCGAGTGATGAGAAGAAGGTACCATCGGTTAAGCTCGTCTTTGCGACAGCTTTCTGTCAGCAGCCCATCATATGTGTGGACTAGCATCTCTGCTGCAAGAGAATTACTACTATTGGGAATTAGACAAAAATTCACTCAGGGTATGAGGTGAAAGTTTGGGAGGACCCTTGGATCCCAACGGTACCGGCGAGACCGGCAAACCCAGCGGCACCAAATCTGAATCCCAACTTGAGGGTGAGCTTCCTAATCAATCAAGACTTAAAGACGTGGGATGAGGCGCATCTGGAAGAATATATAGCTCCTGGTGACATCCCTCTCATACATAGCATGGCCATTAGTTCAACACACCGTCGGGACTGTTATTGCTGGAGCTACACAAGGAATGGACAGTACACAAGAAAGTATGGCTATTGGGTGGCACGAAATATACTAAAGAAGGAGGAGGATACTGTGGTTGGTGAACCTAGCATTAAAAAACTCCAAGCACATGCGTGGAAGGTCAAAGCTCCCCAGAAGATATGCCATCTTATGTGGCAAATAGTAACATGCCATATGGCTGTTACCAATACCTTAAACCAAAGGCATATGAGATGCGACAATCACTATCCATGATGTGGAGCCCTAGATGAAACAGTTTCCCATGCTATTTTCCACTGCCCTCCAGCATTACAAGTCTGGGCGTTATCATCTACGCCGACAAGCCCTACCGTATTTCCCGCACTGAGCACATATTCGAATATGGACTACCTGTTTTGGAGAAAGAATGATATAATCAAGCCAGAGATGGATAGATATCCCTACCCATGGCTGATTTGGTACATCTGGAAGGCGAGAAATGATAAATTGTTCAGGGGAATAGACAGAGATCCAATGGAGATAGCCCGGTATGCAGAGAGCGAGTGCCAAGCATGGTTTCAGGCCAATGAACAGATCCCACCTCTACCGCAAGATACCACAGATGTGGAAAGCCAGATTATAAGTCTAGGCAACATTTGTATGTGGATGGTTCATGGACTGCGGATCATCAGTTTAGTGGATGTGGATGAGTCTGGAATGATAGTATGGGAAATGTCCAGCTATTGGGATTACGCAACTTCATCAGAGTAGAATCGACTTTGCACTCGAAATTGGAAGCACTGCGGTGGGCAATGGAGAACATGCTTCAACATTCGCCATGTCAGAGCTTCAGAACAGACTGCAAGGAGATGATAGCGATGATTAGGAACCCCAAGACTGGCCAGGATTCTCGACGGAACTGGAAAAACTTACGACATTGCAGATTTGCTTCCCAGACTTCAAGATTCTCTATTTCCCCAGAGCGCCGAACACTTTCTCGGATTCTCTTGCTAGAACTGCTAGATCCTTCTATAGGAATTTAGTATTTGTTGGTTGTTCTACTCCGGTCTGGATTCCCAGACCATCTCAAGCTTGAGTAATAGAACAGCCTTTTGATGTCAATAAAAGTACAATTAATAACTAACACCGAATTTTTCATAGTAACTAGATTTTTATTCGCGTTTTCCAAGCGCATAAATTTTTTATGATTAAAAATCTATATAGTTGGTTTTTTTCTTTATTTAAAGTATGTTTTGGTATAAAATCAGTGATCCGAAATTTGTGGTGACTATTGTTTTGCATTAGTTTTTAGGTTCAGTTTTTATTTATTTTTAGATTTGGTTTTAGATTTTGGTTTTTAGTTTATTATTTGTAACACTAAAGAGAGAGTCTAAATTTAAATGAAAACTTGTATCAGTGGATAATAAATGGACTCTATTTCAATATTGTAGATTACAAAAGACTGCCACTTGCCTAAAAAATTAGTTTCAAAATTTTCCTAAACCATTCTAAATAAATTAATGTCAATTAGCCTTAAATAATTAAAGGTAAAATTGGGAAATAAAGACACTCTTAACTATGATTTGGGAAAGTAAGTTTTGTAGAATATTATTTAGTTAAGTAGGATTTATATTTTCTTAAATACCATTATACCCTTAAATTTACCTAATTAATATTGAATATCATAATATATAAAACAAAAGAAAAAAGTATTTAAAAAAATGTTAAGCAGTTAAACGCCAACCACTAAAACTATGCGTTTTACATTTGCCCTAATTTCCCAAACTCTCTCTTCTTCCCCGAGACCTTCAGTGGCGATAATGGAGATTTAGGGTAAATCTCCATTCTTTCTCCTCTCACTTGTTTATCATCGATGTCTCCTATATAATCTTCTTTTATCTCTTGTTCTCTTTGTTCTCAGATAGAAAATGAATATATATGTTCTTCCTCTACAGATTTCGTTCATCCGATCTTTGTCTTCCTAGTAAGAGTTTTCTCGGAGGGTCCCTAGTCACTCTGTCATCGATTCACTAGGTTTGCGATTTCTTCTTTTGATTCCCTTAACCCTAGATTTCTTAAATCCGATTTGGATGTTTTAATAAACTTAAAATTACTTGTTTGAGTTGATTAAGCTCCTTATCAAGTCATATTGAGTCATGCATGTTTATATTTTTGACCCGATTTTGTTTATTTGTTGGACCCGTTTTGGTTGATTTGCTAAAGTAAAAATTATTTGTTTGAGTTTATTAAGTTTCTTATCTTTTCATATTGAGTCATCCATGTTAATAATTTTGACCCGATTTGGTTTATTTGTTAGACCTGATTTGGTTGATTTGCTAAACTAAAAATTACTTGTTTGAGTTGATTAAGCTTCTTATCTAGTCATATTAAGTCAGCCATGTTAAAATTATTGACCCGATTTGGTTTATTTGTTAGACCCGATTTGGTTGATTTGCTAATATTTGTGATTTGTATTTGTAGAGTATCTATTTAGGGTCGCTTCAAAGAGGGAAAATATGAAAAATGCTGATGTCAATGTTTAACATATAGAAGTGCTTTGTGAATGTAGTAGTCATGAGAACTTAGTTTCGATTTTAGTCCGAAAGTAATGTTCTGTGAATGTGATGTTGTTTTTTTGCTTTGTTTCTAGTTTCATAACAATATTTTATCTTTGATTGTAGGTATGTCTGGGGAATTACCAAAGCAGCTTTTTAAGGAGGGTGAGGAGACCCAAGTGCCAAAGGAGTTGAAAGAAGTGAAGAAAGATCCTGTTTTTGCTCGGTGTTCAAGTTGTACGAGAATGGTTTGGTTTCTCTGCAAGAGTGATACACAACTTTTTGTGTCGGGAACTGGTGACTTACAAAGAGTACGAGCTATCATTTGTCTTTGCAAGGAGAGAACTTAGATTCTCTTTG
>JABAYD010020299.1:448-11212 GCA_014822095.1 Diplotaxis tenuifolia
AAAATAATTCATCCTGACTCAGACAACTTAGTGGGGCTATATTCGTAAAAATGTCTTCTGTTTTTTTGTTTGATCACAAAGGACTATACTATAATTTCATATCCCTTTTAAGTTAGATTTGAATTTGATTCAAGTTTGAGTCTAATATTGGGGTTAAAACCAAGTTGTGAGTTAGTTTTGGCAAAAACCCCATAATTCTTTATATTTTACTCATTAATCATGATTTTCAAAATACTATAGTTGACCCATGTATTTTTTTTTAAACACTAAGTTCATTAATGAAAGTGGGGAATGTTTACAACTAGTACTAAAGAGTAGAGTTTACAAAATGTACTTCAACATAGATGAGAGATTAAGGAAAGAGATGGGTTAATCAAGAAGGAAAACCAACCGAGATATATGATTGGATACGATGATCCTTGATTACGCTATCCGCAATAAGTTTTGCACCTTTTATGTCGATAGATGATGAGAAATTCACTTTCCACTTTGCCAAGCCATGGGGATCGGAAAGGATATGAGAGGAGTAGTACTTAAGGGAAGGCCAAGCAGACGGTTTAGTTATCACATTTGTGATATCCGAATCATCGCCAACGAACAAGATAGAGTCATAGTTTAGAGTTCTTAAACACTCAATAGCCCATCTCCAACTTGAGAAAGAAGCATCAGTCTTACTTCTGATGTTAACAAAAGAGTTGCGCCCATGCAAAAGGACTGTGCCTACTCTGTTCCTTAGAATCCAAGCAGCTCCACTCTGCAATGTATTTTTTTCCCAAGAAAATGCAACATCACATTTCAACCAGTCAATGGGGGGTGGTTTCCAACCAAACTTTTGCTTTTTTAACCGATCAAGGTCAATGGATCTGTCCTTGTACTCCATTTCTTTAATCTAAAACCAATGCTCAACCTCCTCATATATTTTCTTGATGAAGGAATGCCTGAGTTCAAGACGAGCTTCAAATAAGAAGGAGTTTATGTTCTTCCATATTGACCAGAGAATCCAAGGACCCATTCTTGTGACATCGTGGGGAAAGTTTTGATTTTCTATTGTCTGTAGAACATAGAAGATGTTGGAGTAGACAAAAGATGAATCAAAACCATTTTGAGGGTAAGGAAAATTGCTTGCTGCCCACGTTTGTCTTGCAACCGTGCAAGTGAAGAGAACATGGTTGATCGATTCTCCTTCAAAGCCACAAATCTTACAGCGAGGATCAATCTTCATACCTCTTTCTATTAGTTTATCCGCAACTGATATTGCTCCGCTTATGACTTTCCATAAGAAAATTTTGATCTTTGGAGCAGTTTTAGTTTTCCAAATAATGTCTTTGATACCGTTCAGAGAAGAAAGCATTCCTCCTAACACAAAAGCTTCCTTGCTTGATTCCTTTTCAGCTAGCCAGTAGCCGGACTTGACATTGTACTCTCCAGACATAGAGTGATTCCAAATGTAAAAATCGGGAGAAGACAAAACTTGTTTGATCCTATTAATGATCTCAATATCATTAGGATAGAAGAGGTCATTAAAGAGATTTTGGTTCCAGTTGGAGAGATTTTGGTCTAGTAGTTGGTCCACCCTCAAATTTAGATCAATGATAATGTTGTTCATGAGAGGTATTCTCATTCTGTCTCCGTCAACAAGCCAGGGAGAGGTCCACACTGAGATAGTTTGACCATTACCAACCATGAGTCTTAGACTTTTAGCTAAAAGGTTTCTTCCAAATAAAATGCTTCTCCAAGCAAAGGAAGGCCGAGAGCCTACAGAGGCTGAGAGAAACTGACCATTCGGGAAGTATCTACTTCTTAAAAACTTGCTGAGGAGAGAAAGAGGATTTGAGATGATTCTCCATGCTTGTTTAGCTAACAAGGCTTGGTTGAAGAGTTCAATGTCTTTGAAACCCATCCCACCCCTCTCTTTAGGTATACTATGCTTATCCCAACTAAGCCAATGAATTTTTCCTTTATCTTCTACAAAGTTCAACCAGAAGCTAGCCATTACCGCAGTGAGGTTTTTGCATGTAGTCTTGGGAAGCCGGAAACACATCATAGCGTGGATGGGCATAGCTAGAGCCACTGATTTTAAAATGACTTCTTTCCCTGCTTGGGAGAGAAATTTGGTGTACCAACTGGATGTTCTGCCCTTTAGTTTATCTTGGATGTAGTTTAGCATCTCCACCTTAGAGCCACTAAAACATTCAGGCAAACCCAAATAAATACCTGCTCCACCTTCATTATAAATACCTAAATGGGAATGAATCCTATTTTTCAAATCACCATTGATATTTTTGCCAAAAGTTTAGGAAGATTTAGACATATTGATAACTTGGCTAGTAGCTTCTTCATACTTATTGAGAATCTCTTTGAAGATCTGACACTGATGAAGATCAGCTTTAAAGAGAAACAAACTGTCGTCTGCAAAAAATAAGTGATGAAGAGCAGGACCTTCAGCAGAGAACTGAACACCATCTAAATCCCCTTTTAGAGCAGCCTAGTTAAACATATGGGTAAGGCCTTCTGTACAAAGTACAAAAAGAAAGGGGGACATGGGATCACCCTGACGCAGACCACGTTGAGGTGAGATGAAGCCGTAAGACTGACCATTGAGAAGGATAAAGTTATGAACTGTTGAGACACATTCCATAATCCAAGAAACCCATAACTCATGGAAATCAAGGGCAAGGAGAAGCGCTTTTAAGTAGGTCCATTCCACTCTATCAAAGGCTTTAGACATATCCGTTTTGGCAGCCATGAAGTTCTTTGAGATAAAGTCATGTGTCCTTAAACTATGGATTGCTTCGTGAGCCAAAATAATATTGTCTGAGATGAGCCGGTCTGAGACAAAAGCTGATTGAGTATCAGAGACTATATCCGGGAGAAAAACCTTCAGTCTTGAGAAGAGGATTTCAGATATAGCTTTGTACATTACAGAGCAAAGGCTAATAGGCCGGAGGTCAGACATAGATGATGCATTATGCTTCTTGGGAATGAGACACAACTGAGTGAAGTTCCATTGTGAAGGCATAGAACCAGTATCAAAGAAACCCAATATTTCTTTTGTCAATTGCTCTCCCACAATGTCCCAATAAGATTGAAAAAAGAATCCGGACATACCACCAGCACCCGGTGCACTATCTGGTTTAATAGAGAAAACTGCTTCTTTTATCTCTTCAGGAGTGATCTTCCTAATGAGAGCCTCATTCATTGAAGCTGACACACGAGCATGCAGGTTCTGAAGCAGAAGAGAGTAATCTTCAGTGTTTGAGGTTTGGAATAAGTTTGTGAAGTAATCAGTTGCCACTTGAGCTTTAGAAGCCTCCGATCTATGAGTATTCCCTGAGTTATCTATGAGCTTAGAAACCTGATTCTTAGCTCTAGAAATCTTGACTGCAGCGTGAAAATTTTTTGTATTGCCATCTCCAAAAAGGATTCAATCATCTTTGCTCTTTTGTTTCCAAAATTTTTCCTCTTCTCTATGAGCAGAGAGAAGCGATTTCTTGAGGGACAAGATTGTGGTGAGAGAGGGATTTGATGAAGATTCTTCTTGTTCTAACTTGTCTTGTAAGAGAATGATATGTTCTTTAGAGTTTGAGTTATTCTTTTTCTTCCAAGCACTGAGAGCTTTCTGGCAAGCTCTTATACGGGAAGATAAGAGATAACTTGTTGACGAAGAAAGAGGTTTCCAGGCTTTGATGATAGCTTCTTTAACAAACGGTTTGTGGGACATGCGTTTGTCAAATCTGAATTATCCTCTATAAGAGGATTGAGCGGGTGATAATTTGATTAAGACCGGTCTGTGATCCGAACCTCTTTTAGCAAGGAAGGATTGGTTAGATGCAGGGAAGAGGTTAAACCAGTTCTTATTACCAAAAGCTCTATCAAGTTTACTTTGAATCCATAGCTTCCCTCTTCTGACTCCCCAAGTTAGACTATTACCAAAAACTAGGAAGTTCAGACATACCACAACAGTCTAACATATCCGAGAAAGGAGCAAAAGAAGAGTCACTTCTTCTAGGACCTCCTGTTTTTTCAGAGTTGTTTAGAATCTCATTAAAGTCACCAAACATGCACCAGCTTGAGCTTCTATGAGTTCCAATACGAGAGAGGCGTTCCCATACAATATTTTCGAACTCATGATTTGGATGACCGTACACACAAGACAAATAAAACATCTTTTCTTTATAAAAGACTTTGACATCCAAAATGTTTTTATCCGCATACAAAATAGTTACTTCAACATTATGCTTCCAAAAAATGGCTAAACCCCAACCAATGTGTACTGGATCCACAGTAAAAACATGATCATAGCCAAGCCAGACTTTAAGATCAACTAAGGTGTTCCTAGGGTGCATCGTTTCCATTAAGAAAAAAACTTCAGGAAAATGCGTACGTCGCAGTTCCGTGATACGTTCCATTGTTAGGTCCTGAGGCCGTCCTAGTCCCCGACAGTTCCAACTGATAAAAGCCATTAGACGTTCGACGGTCCCTCTCTTGGGACCATCTTTGATGCATTGCTCCTAACAGTCTTGGATGCATCGGCCAAGTCTTCTTCAGCTTTACGTTTCTTGTTAGCACGTGTAATGGTGTCCGTTGTAGCGGTCTGTTTGCCTTGAGACCTCGTGACTTTCTTCGTGACATTGTTCTTCCTTTTGTAACAGCGAGGAAACTTTCCAACTTGAGAGCTAGCCTCAGCAACACTTGAAAACCTGATGATTTCATTTGGGAGACCAGAAGATACTTGTACATTAGGCAAGGAGAGCCTACAGAAAACATTTGTTGTAGAGTTGACCAGAGATTGTCCCGCAGAGATAGCAGAAGCCATGAGCTTTGACTGATTGGGTAAAGCTTGATGGTCCGTGATATCCTTCTTGTCATAGTTAAAGACTATCGCCTTACCTTTGTTGAGATCCTTGGTGATAGAAGGAGGTGGCAGAAGTTGAAGCTGAGAGTCTAGGGAGACTTTCTCTGCCTGTTTAACCGTGAAGATAACTCGTTGCTCTCTTATGTGTCTATCTTCTTGACTGGACTCCAAGAGGTATTTTCTCATTTCTTGAAGGACTTCAGGAGAGATACGAGGTCTACCTGAAAGAGGGTTAATACCAATCTGATCATCTTTTAGAACACCAAAGAGAGGATCATCTTCAGGAATAGTTCTGAGATTCCTTGGAGGAAGGGCGAGGCCAAGATTGCCTGAGGATGGTACATGCATGCCTTGAGAACTTAACCAAAAGGGGCATCTTGGTTTTGCATGTGTGAGTCTTTGACAGTGCGTGCATCTCTTCTGGACCCTCTCATAGTAGTAGAAAATAGTGGTTTGACCACCACCCGGAAGATTGAGGATTCTTGTTTTCTTGAGGGGCTTAGAGACATGGATACGGATCTTAACCCTTACATACTCTTGTCTGTGAGATTTTTCAGGGTCAAAAGCCACCAGCTCTACATGGCCGATGAGTTCACCAAGTTCAGTAATGGCTTCATTTGTGTAGTGATTTACTGGTATATTGCTGATCCGTACCCAGATGGAGACAGACTGAAGATAGTTGGCAGGAGGGTTCTCCACCCACTTTTCAAGAGCTAGACTCCAATCATCATAGGTTTGGATACCTCTGTCAAGGATGTCATGGAGATCGTGTGCATGCAAGAAGATGAACTGGAATCTTTCTTTTGTTAGAGCAATGCCACGGATCTGATTAGATTTTTGCCACTTCCTTGGCATGTTGAGAATGAGATTCGCCATGTTTTGCATCTCAGGGTTAAGTAGACGGCCTATGATGCTGCATGCATTTCTTTCGGTAGCAAAGAACTGAGGGAGGTTTGGTAGATTAAAGGGTTGATCGTCATCGTCATTGAGAGACAAGGAAAGAAGAGCTAAATCCATTTCAGATGACATGATGAGAGTGAGTATGAAGTGATGAAAGGGAGGTAACGGTTAAATAGAAAAGGAAACGTGAGATTTTGGTTAAAGAAGGTGAAAGGTCGAGGCTTTCTTGTCGAGGAGATCAAGAAAGATACTTAGGCTCTAGATTTTTAAAAATCCTAGAGAAGATTATAGAGAGAAGACAGAGCGTTTAGAGAGAGAGTTTTTACAGAAGACCAAACTCCATAGTTGACCCATGTATATATTCTCAAAGTTAAGATTAATAAAATCTCTTTTTGTCAAAAAGCGAAGGATTTTAAATTGTAATGATTTTCATGGATAGTACACAGTCACCCAACAACACCTAACATTATCTCCTATGAAACACTTTTGCAGGCTGAAGAAAAACACGTAGAGGTTCTTGGGCAACTTCGACATGTATCAAAGATTAATGTTGCTGAGAAGAAGGTATCCTCGACGTTTCCGTGTGGTTATAAACAATGGTGCTGAAGGCTGTAAGTTTTTTTTCTTTTCCCTCAAATCTAACATCATCATCCTTATCATCATACACTTTATCTCTAAGGTTAAAGAGAATGATTCATGTCAAACACAGTTAAACATCATTTTCTGCTTTTATTTTGCATAAAAAATCAAATATCTAATATCTAGACCACATAACACTAATCACAACCAAACTATATATATCAATACATGATATAGTGCAAAACTAAAATTAAAACATATAAAGAGATGATAAAAAGAGAGAAAGAGAAACATAGGTTACCTATGCAAGATTTGAAAGATTAATAGAAAACACTATATAATTATTACGACCACTACTCAAAAACCACTACTCAAAAAAAAAATTATTACCACTACTCCTCCTTATAAACAAACTAAACATACCTTATTTGAATATATAATTTATGGAAGATATATAAAACTCTTACTATAATATCATTGTTTTACCTATATAATGGTTGAGAAAAGTTAATATGAATCTGAAAAAATCCATGGCACTACACACAGCAAAAAAATATGGATCTACCAATACCGAAGAATATATTGTTAGGATCCATGAAAACCTTTAAGACATTTAAGTACATCAATTCTTTTAAACCAACTTGAATCAGCTTCCTACTAACCCCCCCCCCCCCCCCCAAAGCTTACAAATCTGCAAACTCTTTCCGAGTATAGACCAATTGCTTTGTGCAACGTTTTTTTCATAAAATAATTAATAATATTTTAGTCAACTGATTAAAATCTTCACTTAATGTTATTTCTAACTCACAAGCTGCATTCACTCCTGAGAGAATGATTATTGATAATTTCCTCATAGCACATTAGCTTATGCATTCGTTAAAATCATGAAAACAAGTCTCTCATACATATATGGCAGTTAAAACCGATTTCTCTAAAGCTCGTGGGAATGGAAATTCCTAAGACGTACTATGCGTGATTTTGGGTTTTCCGAAATATGGATTTGCTGGTAATAACCACTGTTTCTGCGGTTGAGTATTCGATTTTCATCAATGGTATTTCGTAGGGTCAGATCATCCCAACGAGGACTACGGCAGGGTGATCCTATATCACCATGTTTATATATCTTAGACCACCCGCAACGCGGGATGGTTACCAATCCTTAAGCGCGAGATAATAATATAAAAATAGGCTAATGAAGTGGAAAGCTAAGGATTAATCCTTAAAAACGAGATTTAAGGATTCAATCCTTGCTGACGGGGCCGGGCGCGTCTGATAGTGTAGTGGGTCAAAAAAAAAGTCATTCACTTGTTTTCGGGAGAAAGAAAAAAAAAGGAGCTCTCGCGACACAAACGGCGATCCGACGAATCTCGGAGACGAAGGTAAATCGGACCGTTTTGATCCATGTTTTTGTATTTGGTGTCGATTAAATGTTGATTTCATCAGTTTCTAGGGTTCGACAGTGGGTTTAACTAGGTTTAAGGTTCAAAATCGATTTGGGGATTTTTTCGAATTAGGGTTTTCGTCTGGGTTTGCAAACCGCCTCTTCTCGATTCGGTTTTTGGTTGTTTTCCTCGTTATTAAGGGTATTTGGAGTGATTTCTTCATCATTTCTAGGGTTTCCGACAGGGTTTTGCTAATCTCTTGATATCGATTCGGTTTGTAGGGTTTGCTAATCTCTTGTTATCGATTCAAATGTTATCTCTTGCTTACATCTCTGTTTGCGAATCGATTTGCTGTTATTAGCTATCCTTTTTAGAGATATTAAATGATTCTGATATGTTTTGTTAAATTTTGCAGGTTTGGAAATGGAGCAAGAACAGCGAGATATGAAAGCACAGAAAGACTACTACAACATGCTTCATTTCGTTGCAAATGCGCAACAGGGGATTCCCAAACTGTGCCCCTGTGGATCAATCACGAAGGAGATCGTTGATGAGGAGGATACCTATGACTACCTCCCCGGAAAGAGATACTTCATCTACAAAGATTTTGAGGTATGAAGCTTCTAGTTGTTTGTTATTTAGTCACATGGGAATATTTAGTTATCATGTTAATCTTTACTTTTTTGGTAGAATGACGGTATGCATTTCAGGCAGCCATGGGTTACGGGTGTGCACGAAGAGGTTGAAAGGCTCAAAGAACAGGTTCATGACCATGAGAAGCTTCTGAGAGAGTGTCAGGCACTTAAGGTGAGTTTAACATAACCTGATGAGGATGTGTTTATTATTATTGATGTGTTTCTGTGATGTATGTTCAGGACCAAGTGAGGATGCTGCTTATGCGGGTGTCTGCACTTGAGAGAGTACAAGACCATGAGGTTAGTATAACGTGTAAACAATTAAAATGTTGTCTGTACTTGAAACGTATTTTTGTTGTTGGGAAACAATAAGTTCTGCTTAGTTGTTGGGAACAATAAGTTCTGCTTTGTTGATAGGACATATTAGTACTAGGACTCTTCTCTACTCTAAAGTGAGTTAAATTGAGCCTAACCACTTTTTAAAAAAAAACTTAAACTCCATTTAATTGTCTTTAGCTGCCTTGATAGGACTTATCTCTACTCGGATTCAATGTTAAATCACTTATTTAATCTCTCTCTGTTTCTACTAGAGAAACACAGAGACTAAAACCAACATAGAGCCTAAAACAAACTCTTTCCTCAATGGCAAGCTCCTCTAGTTTTGTTAACCTTTTAGCTAGCCAAGGTGTAGTTGACCTTGACTCATCGGAACCTCTGTGCTTTAGCAGCCAGTGTTCTGATGAGTCTAGTGCCAAACAGCGGCAAAAATGGTCACCAAAGGAGGATTTAATCCTCATTGGTGCTTGGCTCAACACGAGCAAAAACCCAATAGTTAGTAATGAACAAAAAGCCGGTGCCTTCTGGAAGAGGATTGTAGAGTACTACAACTACAGTCCTCTTCTCGTTGGGACTGCCCCAAGGGAACTAGGGCAATGCAAGCAAAGATGGGCTAGGATCAACGATTTGGTGTCTAAGTTTTGTGGCTGCTACGAGATGACACAGAGGGAGCAGAGAAGCGGGCAAAACGAGAACGACGTTATGCAGGCTGCGTTGAGTATATACCACAGTGACCACAACCTTAAGTTCACTTTGGAACATGCTTGGAGGGCACTCAGACATGATGCGAAATGGTGCTCTCTGTCTTTGGAGAAAGACAGTGGTTCGAAGCGTAAGAGTGTTGATTCCAGTGGAGTATCAGTGGGGGAGACAGAGGAGAGACCAATTGGTGTCAAGGCTGCTAAGGCTGCTAGCAAGAGGAAGAAAAGTGGCAAAGAAGAAGAATATAATTAGCTAGAAGTAATGCTGGAGCTCAAAAAACAAATCTCCAAGCAAAGTTTGCTAGAGAGTTTGATTATAAAGAATGAGCCACTCTCTGAGATGGAGTTGGCTCTGAAGACGAAACTCATGTCTGAACTGTTGGGATGAATGCTGGTTTGTTAGCTTTAGGCTTACTTATTGTTTGTCTTTGCTTACTTGCGTTATTTTGTTAATCATGTCTGAACTAATGCCTTTGCTTACTTGTGTTATTTTCTCTGTTGCAGCCTTGCAGGTGTAGTACTTCACCATGTGCTTGCTAAAGACAAAAGAAGCTGTCTCTTTCTTTAATATTCACGGGTTGTAGTATAGTACAAGACCATGTGTTGTTGTTGCTTGTCACGGGATTGTCCTTTCTATTGTATTGTAGTGTTGTTGCTTGTCACGGGTAGTAATGTTGTAATGTAGTACAAGACTCTAGTCTCAGATCTTTTATGCCTTTTATAAAGGCATGTTGTATCACTCGGTTGTAAACTCATATCTATTTACCAATCTCTCTCTTTGTTGCCATCATCATCTTTACTTCACTCTTTTCTTCACCACCATCTTTACTTGATCACCATCATCTTTTCTTTATTTGATCACCATAATCTTTAGTTTTCAAATCAACACAGCAACATTCTCACCAACTCTGCCTCCCTCTTTAGTTCAAGAAGACCAGCCTCGCAACACTCTCAACTCTCCCTCCCTCTTTAGTTCAACAAGACCAGCATCGCACCACTCTCAACTCTCACCATTCTTTAGTTCAACTAGACCAGACTCAACAAGACCAGGCTCTCACTAAATCACCACTCTCACCAAATCACCACTCTCACCAAATCACCACTCTCACTTGTTCGGTAACACAACTCTCCTTTGTATTTTGTACTAGAATATGACCAAGTGTAGTATGAATTATGTTTAGAACATGACCAAATAAATCTTTAAAATCAATGTCACCATTAGTTTTATCTCTAGAATTATATATACTTATTAAAACAAGATCAAATAAATCAATTAAATCAACTAACAACATAGTGTGAAAATTATACTGAAAAAGAAATATTTATTTTTTAAAGCTCTAAAATGGCTGATGAAGTGGACCGAAGATTAGATGCTG
>JABAYD010020311.1:0-12021 GCA_014822095.1 Diplotaxis tenuifolia
AGAAAGTAAAACATACATTCATATATCTTGAAACGAGTCTTTAGCAAAAGATGTTAAATCTACACCAGCTCCTACAGTTCCGCGAGCGCTATGGTTCTTTCTACTGGTCACTTGCAAAATAATGTGAAGTGTGAGCGAACTAGTTTCACTCAATGAGCCAGGGTTCCCCAACTAACATATACAACTACCCCAAACACAAACAAGACGGGTAGTTCAACAATCAATAATCAAATAAACAGCATATCAATTTAAGCAGTAAATCATAAATTCATAATAAATCAAACACTCTTCGTGAGTGTCAGCACTTCAACCAAAAATATATATTCATATCCTAGGGCCCAACATAATTATTCTTCCTCCATCTAAGGGACACCGACAATCCCTTCACTATAACACCACACAGGCGTCGGCGCTTGGGAATCCCCCAATCACGGTCCTCAATCGGAATCGCCGTGCCCCGGTCCTCTATTGGGCTCGCCGGGGGCTGTCACATCCATGTGTGACACTCGGCCTTGGTTATCAAACCAAGCTAAACCGAGCCCACCACTTTCCGGACCACAACCAACTTAGTGGTATCATTTGAGGAAGCAATGACCTGCAACTACTATTAGAACCATCACGGGGTTCTCACACCACAATACCAACACGAGGTACCTACCATATCAATATAGTACAACAAAAAATTACAATAACCCGATAATATATCAATATACTATAATCACACAAACACAATAATCTGTTTAGACTAATATTGCTATCCACATAGTCCAGACCTAGTCTTCAGCCTCAGAACCACAAACTGACACTTAGAGCGGTTCGTTTTCACAGCTCTGGAACCGTCTCTAATGTCAGGAACCTGCACTAAAATTTGTTAGCAAACAATTAACTGTGATTCAGAGTGATTAACGGATGTGGATTGACTTCTTGATTCCGGATGCTGGATGCTGACCAAACCTTTTTTATTTTCTCTAACTCTTTGTCTTGATCTCGTACCAGTAATCTAAGAAGTTTCTCTTAACAACTCTATTAAAACTATTTTTTTTTGTTTTTCTTTTTCTCTCTTTTCTTTTTCTCTCTTTTCTTTTATTTCTCTCTTTTCTTGCTCTCGTCCTTTTTTTTTCTCTAGTCTTCAGACGTAAATGTCAAGGGGAAGTGGAGCAATGCAGTCCTTATATAGCTAATCTCAGCATATAAGATATTGCCAAATGTCACACTTCTCCTTGGCCACGTTTTTACTATTATTACTAAGCTATTTCTACTTCTGTATTCTTCACACATAGCCAACATCTTTGTGTTGACTTCCTCCAACATGAGCACGTGGTGAAGGCTAAGCCAAACTGAAAATGAGCCACTCCTTCTCTTTTCTTTGGCCACGTGTAACAAAACCATAAGAAATATAAATATTTCTTTGTCTCCTCTTTTCCATTAATCATGATTAACTCAAATTTGACGATCAAAACTTCATTCTCATTGGTCACTAGCTTAATTATATAATTAAGCTATTGATATATTTTTAATGACTTTGCACCATGTCATTAAAATATAGTCAAATTTTGACGACTCTATTTTCCGTCGATATAATTCCGAGATTTGTATTTTCTTTTCAGAAGTTTTATTTTCGAAAATAAATTACGATTTTGTATTAAATTCTCCAAAATAAATTGTTTGAATTATTTATTACACCAATGACCACACGTAGAGCAGTAGACAAGTTACTAGCTAAAGCGAATAAAAGAGATTGTTTGTTTGGTATTTAAGTTTCGTAATTCAAAAAACAGAGAACAAGTTGACAAGAAGCAATTAAAACGAGTTTCTAAACAATTAAAACAAGCGTTGGACAGCATGAATTATCTGAGATTCTTTTCAGTAATGATTGCATAACAAGCAGACAGTGAGACAAAGTATAGAAACGTCTTGAACTCAAATCACAATATTAGAGCTAACCTACTTCCGTAGTGCTACATCCTATGATTAAAATCCTAAATAGCAGCTTCCACTGTATCCCAGATTTTAAACAAGCTTTAAGTCTAGGTTTGATCAGTTCACAAGGCTAGTAACATCAACTTCTGTTGGTACAGAAACCTTGCTCATCTACTAATATTTCAGGAATTCAAAATACAGTTTTGGTGCGATTAAATTCCTAGAATCAGAGGCTAGGTGATTAAACGAGTCTCAGCCTTAAGAAAATCAGTAGACAAAGATACAAAAAATTAATCCCTAGCAGCTTTTAGATCAATACATTGAGAAATCCCCTAATGAGAACCTCTTAAACCAACTAAAAGGCTACTCACTGATACTCAAACAATAACGAAAATGAAATCAGAGAAGAAAACATCATGATATCGTATTGAAAATGAGAAATGGTTGAGAAGATCTTCTCCAAATGAGTATAAGAAGAATCATCTTCCAAAAGTCAACAAAATGATCCAAATGGTGTTACAAATCTCTGAAGTATCACCCTAGAACTCTCTCTGACTGTCAAGAAGAAGAACATATGAAAAGGTACAGAACAATCTCAGATTTTTAGGTTCTTAGGTCTTCCAAACGCGTCTCTTCACAAACATGGAAAGTTGCAGCACTGTGTCGTAGATCGACCAATCCATATGATGCAGAACAGTCGATCTTTGTCATGGATCGCTCGATCCATATAACCCGGATCGGGCGCTCTGTGTCGCAAATCCACTATAAGTCATCAAGCGGCCCATTTTCCTCAAAATCCTCTCAGAATGAGTTATTTCCCCACAAACTAACCTCTAACCTATAATTATATTGAAGAACAACAAAATGCGCGTAGAAGACCAAAATACCTTCAAAACCCGATCATTCTTTGTTCTAAAACGAGTTTTAAAGTGTTAAAAACACATCATCTGGTACTCGTTGTAAACATGTGACACATTTATATCCAGCCTGCTCCCTTCCAATTCATGAGGCCAATAACCTCGAAATGTTTATAATCATCCATACGGCGATAATAAACCTCGGGGAGGAAAATTTCCCATACACGGGTACAGAGAAAACTCTCCCGACTCATCTGAAGAATGTAAGAAATCCTAGTGGTAGTTGCTTGAGCCAATGTGAAGCTTATTCAGTGAATACTTAAAGATCTTACAAAGTAGATAATCCTCATAGATTCCATTAACTCAAATAGCAACAATAAGATCCTCGAACCTCTCAAGATGGTCCATAGGATGCTCATGGGGTAACCCACAGTAGGGTATTTGTCCCACAAGTGTGTAGTACTGAGGCTTCAACTCAAAATTATCCTTCTGGATGTCTGGAAGTCGAATAGCTGACCTGTTGGCATAGTACTGGTCTGGACGGTTATAGTCTGCCAAGGTCTTTTGTTAAGTAGCCTCTGTAGCATCAGTATCCAAATCAGGGACTACAGTCCCATGATCATCTAGTCTCTGACCTACTGCATTACGCAGATGACCATCTTGGTCATGCAAGTCTCCATTTTCGTTGGCTCTAAAGATCAGAAACGCAACAATGTCTAGCGGCTTAGTATCGATCGATGTGCAAGGTTCGGTATGGGTCGATGTCGGATGTATCAAATCGGTCGATGTAGAAATACAGATGTCGAGCGATGTAGAAGCGAAAGTGGTTAACGTTGGTTGGCGGATATCAGTCGATGTACGGGATGTAGTATTGATCGATGCGGAACGACAGTTTTGCGGATTGAACATTCCAAGCTAACTGGATCCTCAGAAAATAGCAATTGTCCTTCCTTGTTGCTCCTGGTACTGCTGGGCATGTACATGAAAAAAAAAGAAAATTATCAGAAAGGGGGTCCAAAAGAAGAAAACCCTAAAATTATAAAATTAAATCTAATGGCGATCAACGCTCTCCGGCAACGGCGCCAAATTTGATCTCACTCAAATTACCCTAAATAGTGAATACTTTCTCCAATAAGAGGTTCATTTGTAGTACTTAGGGATCGAATAACGAGGAGCTAAGGAACTAATTAAATCTAATTAAATGTAAATTTAGGTTATGTTGGTTTTAATTGTTTAAAGTAAATTGAGGGGTTTTGGAGCTTAAAAGAAAAGAGTTACACTTATGGTTTTTATTCAGGTTTTAGAGATTATAATCCTATAGGTGCTAACACTTGTTTGCATGATACTAAAGAGCTCAACACAATAATAACAAATTCATCAGCTCTCGTAATGTTTCAATAAGTCTATTAACTATAACTAGAGATCCAACAATGCTGACCCGACTAATGCACGTCAGATAAATAGAAGTGTCGATCGATTATTATTGGCTAATATCGATCAATGCATCTTTCGCTATGTCGATCGACGCGCTTGTAATTAATCTTTACTCACGAGTTGAATAAGGCTCACTAATCATTCCTAGATTAGCTTTCGCTAATTCTAACAATAAATAGCTTGACAAGATAAATAGCTTGATAGGATAGATCCAACAACGCTGACCGGACTAAGGGACGTCAGATCAATAGAAGTGCTGATCGATTATTATTGGCTAATATCGATCGATGAACCTTTCTCTCTGTCGATCGATTATCCTATTGGGATATTGATTCGCGCTTGTAGTTAAGCTTTATGCACGAATTGAATAAGGCTCACTAATCATTCCTAGATTAGCTTTCGCTAATTCTAAAAATAAATAGCTTGACAGGATAAATTCACTAATCATTCCTAGATTGTTGGATCTATAGTTATAGTTAATAGACTTATTCAAACATTAAGAGAGCTGATGAATTTGTTATTATTGTATTGAGCTCTTTAGTATCATGCAAACAACTGTTAGCACCAATAGAATTATAATCTCTAAAACCTGAATAAAACCCTAAGTTTAACTTTTTTCTTTTAAGCTCCAAAACCACTCAATCATCATCATTAGAGCGATAGCTCTGACTAATCTATACTGTCTTTCATCTTGAAATTTACTTTAAACAATTAAAAACAACCTAACCTAGATTTACATTTAATTAGATTTAATGGGTTCCCTAGCTCCTCGTGATTCGATCCCTAAGTTCTTTAGCTGAACCTCTTATTTGAGAGAGTATTCACTCTTTAGGGCAATTTGAGTGAGATCAAATTTGGCGCAGTTTCCGGAGAGCTTCGATCGTCATTATTTAATTTTATAATTTTAGTTTTTTTTTCTTTTATACCCCTTTCTGATAATTTCCTTTTTCTTGATTTTTCATGTACATGCCCAGCAGTTTAGGAGCAACAAGGAAGGACAATTACTATTTTCTGAGGATCCAGCTAGCTTGGAACGTTCAATCCGCAAAAACTGCTGTTCCACATCGATCGATACTACATCCCGTACATCGACTGATATCCGCCAACCAACGTTAACCGCTTTCGTTTCTACATCACTCGACATCTGTATATCTACGTCGACTGATTTTGATACATCCAACATCAACCCACACCACACCTTGCACATCGATCGATACTAAACCGCGAGACATGGTTGCGATTCTGATCCTTAGAGCTCACGAGAATGAAAACCTGCATGACCACGATGGTCATCTGCGTAATGCAGCAGGTCAGAGACTAGATGATCAGGGGACTGTAATCCTTGATTTGGATACTGATGCTACAGAGGCTACTCAACCAATGACCTTGGCAGACTATAACCGTCCAGACCAATACTATGCCAACAGGTCAGCTATTCGACTTCCATACATCCATAAGGATAATTTTGAGTTGAAGCCTCGGTACTACACACTTGTGGAGTAGATACCCTACTGTGGGTTACCTCACGAGCATCCTATGGACTATTTTGAGAGGTTCGAGGATCTTATTGCTGCTATTAGAGTCTATGGAATCTCCGAGGATTATCTACGTTGTAAGCTCTTCAAGTATTCACTTGTTGAAGAAGCTTCACATTGGCTCAAGCAACTACACCAGGATCTCTTACATCCTGGATTAACATCAAAGAATACTTAACTTCTTTCATGAAGCACGTGCTGAGGAACTGAGAAGCAAGATTGCTACATTACACAGAATCCTGGTGAGTCTTTTAAAGGCTCATGGATCAGATTTAAGTTTTATCAGCGAGATTGTCCACACCATGGGTTCAATGAGTACAATTACTTAGCACCTTCTATAGAGGTATTACCTTAAGGTATCAGATGGCTCTAAATTTAGAAAGCGAAGGCAACTTCAACATTAGGAACCCAAAAATTGTTGTGAGACTTATAGAGAACTTAGCTAACAACAGCAGCACCAAAAACACTGACTCTAGGAGGTCCGTTGCAGATCTAGGAAGTGAGCAAATGGAGGAACTGAAAGCTAAGTTAGATGTTGTTAACAATCTCCTTAGAAAGCAAGTCTGCTCAGCTGAGGAAGTAGAGGCTGTTGATAATGAATTTGAAAAATATGTGAACTACATTGGAAGAACTGGATTTCAGAGGTCTGAAAACCAAGATGGGAACGGGAACTTTAGTGGTAATGGACTGAGGAATAAATTCAACCAGAACTCATAATATCAGAGACCTTACAGCAACAACATGAACAATGGAAACTCCACCACAAAACAGAGAAAGTAAGGTTGAAGCTTTGCTTGACCAAGTTCTTGAGGGACAGCAAAAGCTCACTGTGGATTTTAATGGGAAGATATATGCTCTCTACACAAATCTGAACACCAAGATTGAGACATTAGGAACTTAAGTGAAGAAGCTTTACACACAAGTAATTCAGACTGGAGAAGCTGTAAGAAGGCAAAAAGCCTTGAATAGACAGGTAGGGGATGAAACAGGGAAACACCACGTTAATATCATATTAGATGATGATTTCTGGCTAGTGGTGAAGCATGAGAAGCTGCAAGGAAACGATTCTGAAGATAAACACTCGCATGATTTCGACGAAACAGTTTCGTATCGATCGACACCAACACAGGTGTATCGATCGCTTATCTGCGAACTGGATCGATCGGCACGTATTTCCGTACATCGATCGATATGCTTTGACGAATCATGTGCGGAGTGCAGAGCGGTTAAGATCCTAACATATGAGGAGTTCGCAGCGCAACATGCACATCCGCCCAGCTCTTTTCGACATAACATCGATCGATAGCTTGAGCCTGAAATCGATGGTCTAAGAGATACCAATGTCGATCGACATACTTCTTTCTGCATCGATCGACACGAACTTCCTACATACCGAGTTTGACTGCCAACTATTGACATATCCCGGATTAAAGCACTCAGACCACTAACCAAACCATCACCTAACCCACCAGATACCAGCAGCAAACCTTCAGATACTACACAGGAACCTATGGAAGTTGATAAGGCTACGACAGGGAGAACATTAAGGAAATAGAAAGAAAAGATTCCTAAACATCTGAAGAGAGAGCCTAGTAGCAAGGTGATGGATGGTTTCACTAAGATAATCCTCAAGATCCTATTGGATAAACCTTTTGAAGAGGTTTACTTTACCCACAGATTGTGGATGTTCTTCAGAGAAACAAAGGAGACTGAGGAGTACATTAGAAGAATGTTTCATCATGTCCAAGGGATCACCACACTAAAGAAGAAGAGTGACCCTGAGAAATTTTCAGTACCATGTAAGGTCAAAGGTATTGATTTCCCACATGCATTTTGCGATACATGAGCATCAGTTAGCATTCTACCTAAGGTTATGACAGACCAGCTGGGTCTGAAAGTAGAACCTTCGGAAGAATTTTTCACTTTTGTGGATTGTTCTCAAAGAAACTCAGGAGGTAAATTCAAAGAACTTGATGTGCAGACTGGTAAAACTATAGTTCTTGTAGATTTTCATGTCCTAGATATCAAGCTAAATCGGAATTCATCCCTCCTACTTGGAAGAGCATTCATGGCCACCGTTGGAGAAATTTGCGACATGGAGAAAAACATGTTATGACTTACTCTAGTCGATTCAAACATTTACTATGACCCAGTTCGTGTTTTTACACAGCAGATCAACTTATTAGAGACTGGAGACGATCATATATGCATCGCCGCATGCCATTGTGGAGCCGAGTATGAAACTGGTTACACAGGATCGGTCGATACGCATCCGCCTTCATCGACCGACACATGCCACATGGAAACGAGCAACACGCATGTTGGCACATCGATCGACATACAACAAATGTGTGAAACCTTACCGGATCATTGATACCCTAGCTTCACCTTTCAAACCGCCCGATCACAGGAAAATTCTTCCATACGCAGTTGGGCAGACAGTGGTTTCCATGAGAATTTTGCAATTGATACTTCAACCACCCTTGAAGGACATGAAGAAGAGCATGATGAGGAATACGAAGAAGAAAGTGCCATTGAGATTCATGATCTCCTTGAAGAGGATAGACTTATGGAGCACTCTTTCAGAATGCATGCATCAGAATCGATCGACAGGTGCACTACCATATCGATCAACAGGCTACCTCATTCTGAAAAACATACACGCAAACCGATCGATACGCCACATGACGCCATGATTGATTTTAAGACAACCGACTTCAACATAATTGGAAATTGTCCAATTCGTAAAAAGGCAAGAGAATGGTATATAAGGGATCTTGCAGATACAAGAATTATTCATACCAAAGCAGAAAAGATCCAAGAATCAAGAACCATATCGAGGCAAAGCAAGAAGGGCACAAGCTACAACATTCCTCATGAAATATGCAGAAGTGAAGCAACTAACCCACCAACAGATGTCACTCAACAGCAATCGATCGATGCAACACGAGCAATATCGATCGATCACAACTCTTACCCTAACTATATTATGTAGATCCAAGTTATCTTACTATATATGAGTTTGGTGTTTTCAGGGATCCAGAAGGCCACGTACGAGCCATGGATGGAAGGTTTATCCAAGCATCCAGAGAAGACATAGCAAATATTCTTCATATGGCCAATAGACCTGGCAACCGATTCCAGCATCCGTCGAACAACTGTGCACAGCCGAAATCAACCGACAGAGGGACCTACCCGTCGGTCGATAGACATTACCGAAAATCAATCGATACCTACCCAGAACGTGGCTTACATGATAATAATCGACATAGAGTCAAAGGACTCCACTCGGAGAGAAAGGATGAGTATGAAGTATACCGAGATGAGTTTAGGTATGCAAGAGGAGTCAACAGTGATATCATCCATATCTCTAAAGATTTTTTAGAAGCTTTTTGACAAGGGTGTCTATGGGTGAGGACAGCTACATATGCCTTCCAGATCATGAAGCGTCTTTCACACAAACCAAACTAGTACCATACACAAAGGATGAGACTGATGAGATGGTATATGGGATTTGTGGACCTTAAGAAAGGAATGTAGAAGAGCTACAGGCGAGGATAGACAATGTCTACTACCCCTTAGACACACATGTAGACTGGCTCAGCTCTAGAATGGACGAGTAGGAGAACTAGCCGAGTTGCGAGCACGACGTGCAGAGGAAGAGGATGCCGCCGCATCGATCAACACAGACCATGACGTGTTGATTGACACGCGACAACAGCCATCAACCAACCAAATAGAAGTCAATATGCTGGAGGAAATATAGACTATTGGGAAGAAGGGTACCTAACCAACAAGATTACTGAGTTCTACGACCCTCTCAGCAACAATGTTAACTGGTTGAGTTCCAAGATGGAGTTGATGCAGAAGAACATGGATATGCTCCTTGAGAAGGAGAAGAATTGACAAGACGAGCCGACGTCGATCAACACAACAACCTATGCATTTATCGACGCTTGATTCGCAGCACTACAGGATCAACTGAAAACTTGCGAAGAGGATGTGAATCATCCTTATTTATCCCTGCCTATGCTTTACCTGAACATATTAGCTAACCAGATAAGTGGGATACATCAAGAAGTCGACACCATCCAGAATCAACTTGATTTTCACTTCGCGGGCTCGACATCGATCGATAGGCACAACCCCAAATCGATTGATACTAAGAAGCCACCATCACAGAAATTCTACACAAGAGAAAAAGTTGATCAAGTAATCGACATAGTTTATAAAGCTTTGAGCACTGTCGAGGACAGACTCGACAGGAGGTGTGATGATATACACTTCCTAGTTGACAGCAGCATCAGTGGATTACGTTCAAAAAATCAAATGCTGCAGAAAGAAGTGAAAACAATTCAGAGACAACTTGCAAGCCATCCTGAGACGTCAAAATCGATCGACAGAGTGACAACAAGATCGATCGACAGGACTACTCCGGTGATGATCGATGCATCACTTGTCACATTGATCGACACAGTGTCTACAGAAGATCGAGAGCAGTTGCTACAAGTTAAGCAAAGCATGCTTGATTCAGTGCAAAAGGAACTACAAGATTTTTCAGCACACGCCCTTGATAAGATTGGGAGGCACAGTTTCAGCATTGAATACCTGAGGATAGACTACAAAAGATCTCAGATGCAGTAGTTAAAATGGATGACATATGGACCAGAGGAGATGAAGCCACAAGAAGTTTCATGGCCACTTGGTTCAGAATCAACAACGATGATGTGGATACTTGTTTTCCAACAAGTAGCTGCTTTTCGACACACTAGCTCAAACACCTCCAAAGTCAAACTAAAAGACTATAACAAAGCGATGAGTGGGAGGCAACCCACTATTAGGTATTTTTACTTACATTTTTGATTTTTCGTTTTTACCTTCAAAAAAAAGATCTGAGTAGAAAGATTGCCTCTTATCAACCGACGAAGAAATGTTGACCAAGATCGACCGAGCAACACCAGAGACGACCGATGCCACGTCATCCGCATCGATCGATATTGAGTATATCATTCTTACTTGTTACATTGAGTACTTTTGATTTATTTTTTTTTCATCCGTCCGGCTGAGCTACATTGGGACAGTGTAATATAAGCATGGGGGGTTACTGATATTTATTTCACTTTTTCAGTCTTATTAAATTGTTTTCAAAAATTTTTTATTTAAAAGTTCAAAAAAAAGGACTATGAACTTTATGATTTTTTGGATAGTTGAATTTGGTCGATAAACTAGGATATTGCATAATGTTCTTTTGTGATTAGAAATTTCTAGATATGGATTGCAGTATAATAGAGGTGATGATTTCAATGTTCTAAATTATGTGAGTTCCTGCTGTTTTCAAACCTCTTTTAGAGAGATTACCAGTTTGTTTTGCTTGAGGACAAACAAAAGGGTAAGTCTGAGGGAGTTTATATACCATGGATTTGACCCTCTTTTAGCCATGGTATATATTTGTTTTAATATCTATTTACTATATTCTAAAGTATTATTAGAATATTATAGGTTCATGAGTGATTTGAGAGAAAGTGAAGTTTTGGAGCATTTTGGAGAATAATAGAAGATATCATCTGAAGCTGATATCGACCCTTACATAAGGTCGACATGGAGAGTTAATAATCGATCGATGCACACTCTGTGACATCGATCGACACCGAAGGAACATAAGCCCAGTACGTGATTCAGCCGACTTAAAACCCGCAACTTCACCAATTTACAAGTCCACCCCTGACGAGTTTTAAACCCTAGTATTTATACTTTGCCAAAGTATTTAGGGAAAAGAGAGCTTTCTTGTATTCCTATTTTCACCACTAAAGTTTTTTAGGATTCATAGGTTTGGAGAAAAGATCCAGAGAGATTGTGACTAGAACTCTACTACTTCTATCTATCTATTTATCTATGCAATTTATTTACCTTCTTTGTGTTATGTGTTACTTAGCCATGTCTGAGTAATTCACCTGTTAGGTTTAGGGTTTAGGATTTAAATAGGTTGAGAGGATTAGCCCCCAACTATAGGATTGCTAGTTGTGATATTTGAGCAACCTCAAACAATACTGCCATGAATCTATCATGTCAAGCTATTTATTGTTAAAATGTAGCGAAAGCTTAACTACAAGCGCGTCGATTGATATCCTTATGGAGAATCGATCGACAGAGCGAAAAGTGCATCGATCGATATTAGCCATTAATAATAGATCGACACTTCTAATGATCCGGCGTCCCTTAATCGGGTCAGTCTTATTGGATCTCTAGTTGTAGTTAATAGACTTATTCAAACATTG
>JABAYD010020322.1:0-12386 GCA_014822095.1 Diplotaxis tenuifolia
ACCGATGGTACTAGGTGTACATCGACCGATGGATTATCTTGATTCTTCATCTTCTAATGAAGCGTCGTCGATCGATTACACAGAATGCGTATCGATCGATATATGTCTCTGAATATCGACCTTGTTGTCTGATCTTCATAGTCATCTCGGGAAAACTCCAAAACATAGATATTTATAGTAAACTCATATAAATACCATGACTAAAAGCGGGTCAAAATCATGGTATATAAACAGACAAGAGCACTAGTAGCCAACATTGCTTCTCCTCCTCCACGGGGGCAAGCAAGCACTCTGAGAAACAGAGTCATAACGACATCAACGTTTTGCAAAACCAAGTGCTTGGTCTTGTCTACGCCACTGAGTTTTTCGACTATGAACTGAACAAGACCCCATAGAGAAGCTAGGAGTATGGCTTGTCTTTTCTCACTACCATCCTCAATTTGCATGTCCAGAGTGTGGCCTATTTTTTTAGGATGTGAGAGAGAAGCTTCGGTATGATGTTCATCACAACATCGACTTTGTTCTCCTCCTGATCTTCTCCTCCCTCCAGAGACTAGCAAAATGGGTATCAAATGAGGAATATTATACTTAATCAAATCCGAAGAATGGGGATTGCGGTCCATTTCTACATCACAGATTGAGCTCCATAACGCGATGGCTTGGAGGGCAAAAGTGTACGTCACCATTGATTGCTTTTAACGTAATCTCAAACAACTCCACAGTCCCATCCTAGCACCTCGTAGTATTTTGATGCAATAAACACGAGACACTGGAAAGCCACCTCCCTGATCTCCACTTCCCGAGACAACGCTGTGTGGTACACCACCCTCAAAACCAAACGACACTCCATCTCAATCCCAAAGTTGGCCTGAGCAAAACACAAGACGTTAAGCAGCGCCTTGGTTACCGCGAGACGAACCTCGCTGGGTTTACCAGGGAGGCTCCCGCGGAGTACTGCTCGGATGACGTCATTCAATTGATGATTCATGAGAGGAGGATCCGATACCTCCTGGCAGACGTAGCAGAGAGTCTCCAAGGTGTACTGCTTTACTTGTGCAGATTCATGGGTCATGTTACCAAGGAGGGACTTGAAAAGGTCAGGCCACTGATTTAAAGGGATTTATAGGGAGGCTATCTTTGCGATGACTTGGGATGCAGCTTGCCTTGCGGAGGACGAGACAAGAGCTGCTAGCAAAAGATCCTTGATCTGGGACTTGATCATCATGTCCACTGAAACCCACAAGTTAGTTGTATTTCCGATCGCATCTAGTAGCATGATACTAGCCAATCGGCATGACTCAACAGGTTTATCATTGTTGGCAAGATCAGATGACAGAGATAGAAGCAACTGCTCCTACTCCACGAGACCGTTGGCAACCATCTGATCTGAGTCATCGCTATAATCCAATTAGCAAAATAAATAAAATACACTGGAAGCGATGCAATAAGCAGAAACTTCTCAGACAACTGTTGGACAAGCAATTATCTCCTCCACTCCCCCCCCCCACGATCAATTTAGGGTTTCGTCAACAAATGACAAAATGCATGTTTTAAATGTGGGCCAAAATTTAAGCTAGCAAGACCATCCATAATGGTGGATTCCACCCAAGAGTCCTTAGCCAATTTTAAATTAATTTTTTCTGAATAGTTAAGGATCCTAACCCAATTTGTCACTGCAATGGTGATATCTCCGTTCCGGAATTTTTAGGAATAAAATAATATTTAATTTGTGAAAATTTGGAATTTAAATTTTATATTTTTAATGATTAAATAGAAAATACAACAATTATTAATCTTCATCACCAAATTTGTTCCAAATGTTTTCAATCAAATCATTCTTCAATTGTTCATGTATACGCCTATCGCGAACATGAATCCGAATATCGCGCATTTCCTCGATACTTAGAGGGGTGTATGTACTATAAGACATATCCACCCGTGAACTTCTTGCTATGTCTCCTTCTTCAAATTCAGATGGATCGTACTGGGTGTATCCATCTCGTTCATTTTTGACTATCATATTGTGTAGTATGATACATGTTCTCATTATCTTTCCTATAATTTCCTTGTCCCATGAAAAAGCTGGATTTTACACAATCACAAATCGAGCTTGCAATACTCCAAAAGCCCGCTCCACATCTTTTTGGGTTGATTCTTGATATTTAGCAAATAACTCTGTTTTACGACCTTGAAATCTTTATGAAACCGTAACAACAAACTCAAAACAACATCGAAATCTTTGAAACCAAAATCTTATAAACCCTAATTAAAAACCGATAGATCGCGAAATCGATTTACAAACCCAAAACCAAACCCTAAACGCGACGAAAACAACATGCAATCTAATCTACTTTGAGAAATGAACATGCAATCTCTTTTGTCGCCTCGGAGCTTTTTTTTTACTTTCGCTTCGCGAATGAGTTTTTTTTCCGAAATGCCATCGTATATCTCCCGCTAGCGCAAAAAGAGATGCCACGTCCAAAGGATTCAGTCCTTCGTACACCTTATCCACGGACTTCCTTTGCTGACTAGGCTTCAAAAATATTAAAATAACCAAAAAAATTGGTTACGCGCTAACGATTTTAATTTTGGCCCGCTGTGGTTGCTCAAAGAAGTTTGAAAGGCCCATGTGAAAATAATTCTCCACAACTCTATCCAAGAGACGTGGTCACGTCACTGAATCCTCTTTTTGGTTCAGCGGGTTACCTCAAACGAAAATCAAAAAACAATGTCAATTTTTTTTCTGGGGTAAACCCATAGTACGATGACTCTACCTTCACTCCTCCTCCTCTGAAGCTGCGATTCAGCAATGCCAGTGCTCTACACGTTTCCAGTTCTCCCTTCTTCCTCTTCTCTGCTCCGCGGAATCTCTAATCGCGGCACCGGCGTCATCCTACATCCCCCGGAGGTTCAGATCTCAGTTTTTCTCGTCGCGCGGTCTGATCCCGGAGAATTCTTCGACGGTTTTAGTTGCTCTTCCCGGAGGAGGAGATTGAATGCTGCTGCTGCTGCTTCTGGTGGTGGTGCACATGTCGTCGATAACGCACCGTCTCGTACTTCTTCTTCCCTCGCCGCATCTACTACATCCACAATCGAAATCCCGGTTACGTGTTACCAGGTACTACTATGCTTTTAGTCCTCGAACTCCCTACTTAGGTTAAAGTAGAATTCTAGTTGTTCGTGATAGTCAGTGTTGAGAAACTATTGATTTGGCTAAGTTGGAATTTGAATTCGTAGCTTATCGGAGTTTCTGAAAAAGCTGAGAAAGACGAGGTCGTTAAGTCGGTGTTGAATTTGAAGAAAGCTGATGCTGAAGAAGGCTATACAATGGAAGCTGCTGCTGCTCGCCAGGTTTGACTCTCTGTTTCTAGTACGGATCTGAGCTTTTTCTTTTTTTTTTTTAATATTTCGTCTCTTTAATGTGCAGGATCTTCTCATGGATGTTAGGGATAAACTTCTTTTCGAACCAGAGTATGCTGGTAACCTAAAAGAAAACATTGCTCCTAAATCTCCTCTTAGAATCCCATGGGCATGGTTGCCTGCTGCTCTCTGCCTTCTTCAAGAGGTATTACTATTACCTGGTTATGTCCCTGCTGATATGTCTTGTACCTCTATCATTATGCTGCATTGCTTATCATTTCCATCGCCACCTTGCCTTATTTGAATGCTTTTTTAACTTTAATGCTACAAGATTTTAAGAGGGATTTTGATGTTTTCCCTCCCAAGTTTGTGCCTTTTTGAGCTTAAGGATTTTGGATAGGAGATAAACCGGTGATGTGAGCTACTATGCTTCAGGTTGGAGAAGAAAAACTCGTGCTGGATATTGGCCGAGCTGCTCTCAGGCACCTTGATTCGAAGCCATTTATTCATGATATATTTTTGTCTATGGCACTTGCTGAGGTAAGATTAGTGAACCAGGGATGGAAACTAGTTACCAGTTTTCACTAGTTTTCTGCTTTTTAATCTTAAAATATGGTTTCCATCAAGTGCGCCGTCGCCAAAGATGCTTTCGAGGCGAACAAAGTCTCTCAAGGATTTGAAGCTCTTGCTCGTGCTCAGTCTTTTCTGAAGAGTAAAGTTACTCTTGGGAAACTTGCATTGTTATCTCAGGTAATAGCTGCCTTGCATCAGGGCTGATTAGGCTTGTTAGTGTTCACCTTTGGTTCTGTCACTTGCTTAGCATGCCGTATCTAGTAATGATAAGGAGCTACATGTGTTCGCTCGTATTATCCAAAGACAAAAAAATCCACCACCATGCTTTTAAGTGATTTATGTTGAAAATTTTAGATAGAAGAGTCCTTGGAGGAGCTTGCAGCACCATGCACATTGGATCTACTAGGCCTGCCTCCCTTGCCGGAAAATGCCGAGAGGAGACGAGGTGCAGTTGCAGCGCTACGTGAACTTCTGAGACAAGGCCTTGATGTTGAAGCTTCCTGTCAAATTCAAGACTGGCCATGCTTTTTGAGCCAGGCAATTAGCAGGCTGCTGGCCACAGAGATTGTTGATCTCCTTCCATGGGATACCTTGGCTATTACACGGAAAAATAAAAAATCACTTGAATCCCACAATCAAAGAGTGGTAATTGATTTTAATTGTTTCTACATGGTGTTGGTTGCTCATATAGCTGTTGGATTTTCAGGCAAGCAAAATGATAAGGTATGTAACTCATTTTCTGTTATTTGATAAATTTATCTTACTGTTCCATATTTTCTAGTCTTTTTGTTTATGAAGCATAACATTCAGTATGCTTGTGTAGATTAATAAAGCAAAATCTATATGCGAGTGTCTCATAGCATCAGACGGTGTTGATCTGAAATTTGAGGAAGCTTTTTGCTCATTTCTTCTAAACCAGGTACTTTTCCCCTGTCCAATATTATGTTGCATCTTAAGCACTTCAAATTTACTTAAGTCACTTGCTCCGCAAGATCCTTGCCTTGTACATTTAATCAAGTACTAATAGACGTACATGTTGGATAGCACAGGGTTCCGAGGCAGAAGCCCTTGAAAAACTTAAGCAACTGGATTCAAATTCAGACTCTGCGGTTCGTAATTCGATTTTGGGGAAAGAGTTGAGAAGTACTTCTGCAACACCATCGCTGGTAAACCTGATGTCTTTTACCGAGAATATATGTCTGTATGTTGCTAGGAATGCGGACGTAATTATTCCTTGGCTGATGGTTCTCCTTGATATTATGGCATGATCAAACCTAATGAAATATGAATTGTGCTATGTTTCCAAACATAGGCTGAAACAATGAAAATAGTGATGAGTTTGTAGTGGTAAACTTCATAGAATCTGCTGCTCTAACAGCATTGCGTATGGTTGCCTTCAGTTCCATTTCTTGGAAAAATCATGGGCAACGCCTCGAATTGGTTCATTCAATTTTTAACTTTTGCTATTTTTGCATACGCTTTTATGTGTATATCTCGTCCTAGCTGTAATTTTCTTTTATAAAAGTTGATAGCGACCTTCTTACATACGACCTAGTAAAATTAAACAGGAAGCGTGGCTAAAGGATTCAGTGCTTGCCAACTTTCCAGACACAAGGGGTTGTTTGCCATCTTTGGTAAGAACCAGATAACTGAAAGTAAACCAGCTATCCATTTAAGCAGAATCATATTTATATGTACAATTTTATGCAGACCACGTTTTTCCGTGCTGAAAAGAAATATCCAGAGAACAAGAAAATGGGGTCACTGCCAACAAGTAATCACAAGACGAACCAAAGACCAATTTCCACTATGCAGTTCATGAACTCGCCACAACATCTTTATACAGCTGTCGAGCAACTGGCACCAACAAATCTGCAGAGCCCAGTGGCATCAACAAAGAACATGGATGAAAGCGGTGCCAGTAGGCCATCGGTTCAACTGAAAAGGAATCTTGGTTTACAGCAAAATAATATACTGAATGGCTGGTTCTCTCAGAGCAGTTTGATCAAAAGGGTATCTGTTGTTACTTTATTGGGTTGCACCGTCTTCTTCTCTCTAAAGCTAACAGGCATGAGGTCTGGTAGATTTCAGAGCCTGCCTACATGGGGTTCTGCAAAGCCTCACTTGGAATCAGATTCTGGGAATTTCAGGAGAAACCGTGCTTCTGTGAACAGAAAGGGTGTTGTGGGCAACATCAAAACACTATTGGACAGTTTTAAGATACATCATGAGGAGCATCCGGATGCCCTGTATCTAAAAAGCTCTGGTCTGTCAGCTACATTGTCTCATCCCACCTCAGAAGTGCACAAAAGACCAATGCTTACCGAAGACGCTGAAGAGCTTGTGAGACAGTGGGAAAATATTAAAGCTGAAGCGCTTGGACCGACACACCAAATTTATAGCCTTCCTGAAGTCCTTGACGAAGCCATGCTTGTTCAGGTTACTGTTTCTTCAAATTTACCCTGTTTCTCCAAATTTCTGTGCTTAATTGAGTTATCTGGTTAAACGTCAATGTTTGAGTAGAAATCAATCAATTGTTCGACTAGGTTTATATTAAGATCTAGAAAATTGATTTGTTGCCCTTAGGTGACATTTTGAACACGTATTAAGATTGGGATGAAGCAAAAACAGTGCTGGATAGACATGAGATTGAACCTTGGCCTCTATGTTAGAAAGAACTCGCTTGGCCAATGGCCACTAGGTCAAGTTTTGGATCATTATTTATTCAAACCTTTTATTACATAAGATCATCAGATCCTACATTGTTGTATACGTTACAAATTCTGTTTAGGGTTTGCTCATTTGTTCTTATATGTGGAATATGCAGTGGCAAACGTTGGCGCAAACAGCAAAAGCTAAATCTTGTTATTGGAGATTCGTTTTGCTTAATCTTGAGATTTTGCAAGCACAAATATTCACAGATGGTAGTATTGGTGGTGAAGTTGCCGAGATCGAGGCCCTTCTAGAGGAAGCTGCAGAACTAGTTGACGAGTCTCAACCCAAAAACGCAAAGTATTACAGGTAAAAAAACATTTGCTTTACTTTTGGTGTGAGTGCGTATTTTCACTGATGCGTTTTGTATATTTTATGTAGCACGTACAAGATCCGCTATACTCTGAAGAAGCAAGAAGATGGATCATGGAAATTCTGCCAAAGCGATATTCAAATACAGAAATGACATTCTTCCTTCCTTACAAAGCAAAACATAGTTGTAGCATCAAACTATAGGAATATGAGATCATCGAGCCTTCGTTCTGGTTTAGCTAACTATGTAGGAAAGTCTTTTAAGGTTTGTTTTTATTCCTTAGTAATCCAAAAGTACGTGTCTTTGTAGATTCTTTTGATTTGAATGATGTGTTTGTGGATAGCTACTCTTTTGGAATTTTCTGTAAATCGTTTACCTCACCATCACCAATTTCATTCAAAAAGCTAAAAAATACAGCAAACTAATTGTAGATTACGTAGGAGTTAGGATTTAAAAGAAAAAGTATTTATGAAGCTCAAGAACACAAGGGTAATCATCACTTGACCTTAAAATGTTAAGATATTTTTGATTAGAGTGTATTTTAAAAAGAGTAATTAACTTTACCAATTTCTAGTTAATTAACTTTAATATATATACCTTGGTGATTCAATTTCTTGTTAGTATCGGTTTGAGCTAACCGGAAATTGAAGAAGCTGGTTTAAGGTGTATTGGATATTGGACCAGAGAAGAAGACAAGAACAAAAGCAAATCCTCTTGGTGTTTTAGAGGCTTTGGAAGACACAAGTGTTTTGGGTATAAGTACTAATACCCTAACTACTTCTTCTTTATTCAACTCTCTTGAGTTGTTTCATCATGAGGTTTCTCTCCATTGTATCATGCTCTGTTATGAGTTGTATTTTTCCTCCTTAGTGGATTGCCAGGATTGATCTGGCCGCAGATGTAGACTCCATCACACCGATGGATCGAACTGCGTTAAAATATCTGTGTCTGTTCTATCTCGTTTTTATGTTGAACAAGTACAAACTAGTGAGAGAGGCTGAGAGTGTCAAGATCGAAAATCTCCCATTTCTTTGAGTGTGTTATTCCGTGAGTGATAGAGTGAGAAGCAGCGCGGTCATAACAAGATTGGTAACAGACCTTGTTGTCCAACAAGTGGTATCAGAGCTCTTGGTTGAAGAAGGTCTCATCTATCAAAAGCAAGGTTTGAGTTTTGTGTTGAAATTGAAGAAAGCTTCAAGCTTTGTTGAAGAAACTCATAAAGCTTCAAGCTTGAAGGTCGAATCTGAGAAAGTTTCAATCTTGGGTACAAAAACTCAAAGGAATTCATGTTTGGTGGAAAAACATGAAGAAAGATTCAAGTTTGGTCTTAAATCTTGGAACTTTAACCTAAAGTTCAAGTCTTTGTGGGGAGTTTGAAGATTTTCAGAGAAAGTTGACACCTTTAAGTCAAGAGATTGTTGTTTGGCGTTCATAAGCTCAGTACAAGTGTTGAAGTTGAAGAAATGATGATTCTTGAAGCAAGATCTGTTCAGGACAGGGTTTTTGAGTTTGTCAGATCTGGGATTTTCTGGGTTTGAAGAACATGGAATCTGCAAGGTTTCTTCAAAGGTTTTGGTTTGTTTTGCATCAATGTGAAGTCTGGTCTCAAAGGTTCACAAGGAATGATGCTGAAACCAAGAGAAGGATCAGATGATTCTTTGGTATTGACATATCTATTTCTGAGGTATCTATGGTGATGACACGAGCTTGAGGAAGAAGAAGATGACATCTGGTTATTGTTGAAGATGTTGGAATGGGGGAAAAGAAAACTCATGGAGATAGATTCAATCGAATCTGTAAGATTTCAGGTGTTTGAAATCAGTAGATTTCAGGTTTGTGAAATCTGGAGAATTGTTTGTGATTCTTGAGGCAGTGTGAGTTCTGGTTGCAAAGACTCATATCTGAAGGTGAAGATGATAATCATACAAGAATGAAGTGTTCAAGAGACTAAAGCATAGAACAGTCGGAAACATATTTGTTCTTTGGTTTGTTGTGAAGCAACTAGTCCGAGGCTGATGTGTTGTGGAGGTATTTCTACAGGTTATTTGGATTATGATGGTCAGCAAGGCATGTATGGGTTTATGACTCGTGTTCTTGAAGTTTCAGAAGTGTGTTCAACCTCGAAAGCTCATTGCACAGGTCGGTTATTTCTGCAGCTGTCACTCAGTGATGTTTGTTTGGATGGTTCTGGTTATTTTTCTTGGTGGTTCTGCACGGTTGAAGAGTGAAATTGGCTAAGCTACAAGGAATGCATGGTTGTCTTTACAGAAGCTGTCAAGGCTCAGATCTGGTGTCAGATTGTGTGTTGGTCAGATTGTTTGTGGAAGCTTGATGCAGTTGTGGTTTAGAATTATTGAAGAATGGCAGTGTTGCATAGTTGATCTCAGGTCTGGGAGATGTCTCAGAAGTTGGATTGGTTTGTGTGTCTGGGATGTTTCTGTTAAGGTTCTGGATTGAGGTTTAACAAAGGTGCAGATGGGGTGAAGAAGAAAATTCAGATGTATGTTGGTATCCAAACATGGGAAGCTGTAAAGAAAAGAAAACCAGTGTGTGTTCAGGTTTGAGAAGGGTTAGTTGCAGGTGTGGTCTCAGTGACTTAAAGTCGGATTCTTGTGAAGTTGTTAAGCTCACAGGTTGTGATGATGGATGTTAAGTTCAAATCATCATGGAGCTTGGAGTAGTCTTGAAAATCCAGAGGCAAATGGATTAGATTGCTGGGTCTGTTGTGGTTCATCAGTGGTGCATTTGTGCTAAGCAACAGATGGTGTTTGTTCCTGAAATTGAACCGGTCAAAGGTGAATTTCAGATAAAAGCAAAGAGTTGTCATCAAAGTCAAGGAAAATCAGCAAGGTTGAGTTATGCTATGCGGTGATAAGTTGTAGCTGTTTATATGATCATTGTGGCTTGTTTGTGGGAATCAAAGTAAGAAGCTATGGTAAATGATTGGAAGTTGCTGAAGATGTGCTCGGTTTAGAGTTACGGTTACACAAAAGAGGTGTGTGTAATGTTGGCTTGAGTAATGATGGACTGTGGATGAAAGCTGATAAGAAAAATCAGTGTTGGATAACCATGAGGAGAATGTGGTTGTTGTCTCTTTTGATTGAAATCAATAATTTTTTTAAGAGTGGTGTGTTTCTGTGCAAGGATGACTGTTCAAGAGTGACAGAGACATGGATGTTTAGGCATTGGTTCTGCTTGGTGTTTCTCAAGGTAATGCTTTGGAGTTATGTAAATTGCATGAATTGTTATTGAGAGGCAGCTCAAGATTCCGTATGTTTACTAATGAAGCATGGAGGATGAATATTGAGAGCAGAGGATCTGATGGAGAAAATCAGAATGTGGCTTGTGAAGCTGTTTAGACAGTCTTCAGACATGAACATGTTTATTGTTTGGTGGAGCAAGCCAAAATGTGAAAGTATCAGAGGAACAAAAGAGTATTTGATGTGTCTTCGAGTTTGAGGGTGAATCTGGATGGTTGATTGCAGTGTGGTGAATCATTTTTTGAGATTTGACATATGATTCAAGGAGGAGAATATGAGCAATCAGATACACAAGAACATATGTGTGGATCATGGTGGTTTTAATTCTTTCTGGTGGAGCTAAAGCTAAGAGACAGTGATATAAGAAGAGGCTTCAGTGTCAGGTGGAGCTAGTGATCAGTTCCAGGTGGAGTTTGTGATTAATTTCAAGGTGGAGCTATGAATTAAAATAAGTCTCGGTTCAGTTTTCAGAACTTAACAATTCTGAGGGATTTAGCAAGGTATCTCCAAAGAGAAGAGTTAAATGGGTTTAAGCTTATTGCTAGATATGATTCATGGATGTTGGTATTGTGTGGTAGCACATTGAAGCATGTGCAGCAACAGATTCAGCTCTTGGACAAGTTACAGATTTGATCTAAAGGAGGAGTTACAGTCTTTCTGAAACTGGAAGCATCTTTGTGAATTGTTTCAGAGAAAGAAGACTGAAAGGTATGCTGAGATGGAGTTATTGAAGTGGTTCAGTATATTCTTTCAAGAAGAAACTGAAAGTGACAAGTGCTGATTATGCATGAAATGGCTTAAGGCTGCTCACTTCAAGGAGTTTGAAAGGCACTTAGCGTGTTGAAGATAATCTCAGGGCTTTTATCTGTAACTTGGCGAACTGTGAAGGTTGAAATGTAGGGTTTCTAAGTTGCATTTGGAAGACAAAGTTCAAGAAAACTCTGAATGTGTTTGGAGCATCTTAAGAAGGCTTCGAGGATCATCTCTTAGAGTTTATCACTTGCAGAAAATTAAGTGATTGATCTACAAATATCAGAAGCACATAACAAGTGTTGATGATGGTTAAGGGAGAGATTTTAGTCAAGATGCAAGAGCCATGGAGCTTGGTGGAGGTTGGATACATGTAAATGTATTGTCAGGTTGTTCCTACAGCTGAATTGGTGTCATAGGTATGAAAATATGATGCAGAAGAAGGCTGTGAAGAGGTGTCTCAGGTGTATCACAAGTATGGGTGATGTGAGACAAGTTTTTTCAAGAGTGTCAGTAGCGGAGCTGTTGCTGATGGATTCTGTTTAGCAGTTTGAACAAGAAAAATGTTCGAGGTGGTCTGTTAAGACAGAGTGTGCAAGGAGTATCTCAGGTTATTCAGTTGTGTTACTGGTTGCTGAGAGAGTTTCAGTGTTGAAACAAAGGGTTTCTGGTTTAGAGACAAAGTGATTCGGATTTCTGCAGTTGGTTCAAGCTACAGGTTTGAGTGGTGTCTTGTGGCATGGTTTACAGCTCAAGGACAAGCAAAGGATCAGGTTTGACAGAGGGATAAGTGGCTATTTCAGTCACTGCAATAGGTTTATGATTGGGAAAATTGGCAAAAAGGGATAAAATAACAAGGCTATTGTCTCCTTAGAAAAAAATCAACTTTTGTCATATTTTGACATTCATTGCCCTTTGTATCTATAAAAAATCATATTAATTTTATTATAAAGCGAAAAAATCAGGAAAAATAGTCAACTTGATGTAGATAAGCATGTTCATATAAGAAATATAATTTTGTATTCAAAAGATGTTTAAATATTAAATTGAAAATTTGGGTAACTGCGTTAGTATGTGAGATCTACCATCTACGACGATGTAGAACATGTAGTCTAATAGTTAGACAACATTCTAAACACATTAGGAAACGCAATATACAATAAACAAACGTAACTACTATATCAGAATATGTATATTGCTAGAACCTCTGTGGTCTACGAGTCTGGTAGAGAACAAATCATAGTAACTACCTTATATCTAGTTTGGTAGGAGGTACATTCTTCTGTTTTTCTTATTATCTAAAATCGTGGTATTCGATATCATACTATATTGTCTACCTTATACGCTGGTAGAATGTAATTTCTAGAAAATATTATAACAAGATCCGAAAATCTAGCCAAAAGCGGTTATGGAATATT
>JABAYD010020333.1:0-19337 GCA_014822095.1 Diplotaxis tenuifolia
TCAAATTTTCGATTTGTTAGCTACTGGTTAGTGGATTCATTTGTCCCTTTTACGGTACACACTAAGCTCATTGTCATATACCTAACTAAAATTTTATCATTAGTACAAAAGTCTCTCATGTAACGTCAAAATCTTCAACATTTACTTGAACTAATGGGTTACTTTATAGAAAGGTTCATAACTTAGTCCATTCTTTTGTTTATCTAGACTCTATTTTTTCTATAGTAGTATAATGTATGTACATAACTTAACTTTTGAGGAGTCCTCCTGGTTTTAAAATGCATGAATTCACACAATTTTATCAAACATGTATAAGATATGATATATAGTTCACTAGGGAGGGACTCATTTTTCACTCTTTTCCATAGATTGGAGTTCAAGTCCTCATATGTTCTGCAATTACAAATCTTTGGGCTATAAAAAAAGAAGAAGACATTTTTACTTTGAAATACCTTAATAGCCTAATAGGGAAAGACGAGCAAGTGAAGCAGAAAGATTAATGGAAAGAGACTTGTCACTCCAATTCAATTAAGAATGGGTTATAATAAATTTCATCAAGACCACAATAAGCTCAATACAGGCCCATATTAAGACCCACTAAACGTCTACTAAACACACATTTTTCGACGTAAAATTTCGGCCTGTTAGTGATACATCTTAGGACCAACAACAAGCCCAATAAAAGCCCATAGAAGTTTATAATGGGCTAATAGCATAAAAGCCCATTAATTCAAAAGTATAAAAAATGTAGATAAAAAGTATACTATAACACACCATACGATACGAATACGACGATCGTATTTAATACATATATATTTTTTCTAGATCGCGAAAAAGCCTTGTTGCTGTGGTGGTGGTGGCAATGGCTGGCGTGATGAACAGATTGAAGAACTTAGATGCTTACCCTAAGATCAACGACGACTTCTACAGCCGCACACTCTCCGGCGGCTTGATCACACTAGCTTCCTCCGTCCTCATGCTCATCCTCTTCTTCTCCGAGCTTCGTAACCACCATTTCTCTCCTTAAATCTCGTTTCCTAGTTTTGTTAACAGTACCCATGAATAAAGTTTGAATCTTTGTTTAGGACTTTATCTTCATCCTGTTACTGAGTCTCAGCTTCGTGTTGACACATCAAGAGGAGAGAAGCTACGCATCAATGTAGACAGACCACTGTTTGTTTTTGATTGAAAGTTTCTATCTTTAGATGGTTTGGTGAGGTGACTTTCTATTTTTATTTGTGCAGTTCGATGTGACTTTCCCTGCTCTTGCTTGTTCGATTATTAGTCTCGATTCTATGGATATTAGTGGAGAGCAACATCTAGATGTGGTATGTATGCGTTTTTACCTTTCTAGCCTTGGCTCTAAGTGTGATGTGTTGTTGTTAACTTGTTGGTCACTGAATTGTAGAGGCATGATATATCTAAAAGAAGGTTAGATTCTTATGGTAATGTTATTGAGACAAGACAAGATGGGATCGGTCATACAAAGGTTAGATTAGAGCTTTCATTTACAAGTCTCTTAAGGATGTTGTTGTCTTAATTTTGTGATGTTTTTGTTTTGTTTCTCTTAGATTGAAAATCCATTACAAAAACATGGTGGCAGGCTAGAGCATAATGAAACATATTGTGGTTCCTGTTATGGAGCAGAAGCAGTAAGTTTCCTACATGTTCTTAAACTTGCAATATAAAAGTTTCTAACAAATCTGTTTAGTATTTTGTTTATATACGCCTCATTATGATTTCATGATACTTTGTAGTCAGATGATGAGTGTTGTAACTCTTGTGAGGAAGTTCGTGAAGCTTATAGAAAGAAAGGTTGGGCCATGACAGACCCTGAGATCATTGACCAGTGTAAAAGAGAAGGTTTTGTGCAAAGGGTAAAGGAGGAAGAAGGTGAAGGTTGTAACATTTTTGGTTTCTTGGAAGTTAATAAAGTGGCTGGGAGTTTTCATTTCGTTCCTGGGAAAACCTTTAGTCAATCAGGCTTTCATTTACAAGATCTGTTAGTGTTCCAAGGAGACAGTTACAATGTAAGTTAAGTAACCATTTTTTCGTTTATGACTTTTGTTTTATGATGTGGTGTCTGATCCATTGTTGGCACTAGATAAGCCACAAGGTTAACAGGTTAACCTTCGGTGAACGTTTCCCTGGTGTAGTGAATCCCTTAGATGGGTAAAACCTCTCTTCTTGTCTAGTAAGGTTACTCAGAATCATCTTATCTTTCTGAAACTTATTGTTGGTTTCTCAGTGTGCAGTGGACTCAAGAGACATTGAATGGCATGTATCAATACTTTATCAAGGTTTGCCTCTACACATCCCATCTCCACATTTTGTTATTTGGGACCTATAAGTAGTGGGAAGAGAGTAATCAGGATGTTTCTATGGTTATAGATTTTATTGATGTTTCTGTTTCTTTTAACTTTGGATTGTTGTAGGTTGTACCTACTGAATACACATATGTTAAAGGCCATGTTATTCAATCAAACCAGGTCAGGAAACTTCCTCTGGCTTGGCTGTAACTTCTTCTTTTGTAATATTATCTAAGAATTTTTGTTTTCGTGGTTTGGTACTTGGTAGTTCTCTGTGACTGAGCATTTCGAGAAAACAGAAGCAGGACGCACACAGTCACTGCCTGGTGTTTTCTTTTTCTATGATCTTTCTCCAATTAAGGTATTTTGGAATCAGACACTGGTGTCAGTGTGTGTGAACTCTTGTATGCATGTGTTACCAGTTAATCCTCATTACTAACATGTTACATTTGAGTGTTGTTGTCAGGTAATATTTACAGAGCAGCATGTGGAGTTCTTGCACTTCCTTACCAATGTTTGCGCTATAGTAGGAGGTGTGACTGATCTCTCTATATCTCTTCTGCAATCAATGTACCTTCTTTATTATAGATGTAAGAATCATAAAATATAAGACTATGTTGGTTTATCGTGTAGGCGTTTTCACAGTTTCTGGAATCATTGATTCATTTGTATACCATGGACAACGGGCGATAAAGAAAAAGATGGAGATTGGTAAATTTGGCTGAGTTAAATACAAAACCATTGTATCAGAAACAAGAGGAGCAGCTCAAGAAGCTCAAGTTAAGAATTGTTGTAAAATTAATTATGAATAGAGTTACAGAAACTAGAACTTCTCTTTATTTTTGTAATTCAAACTCAATATTACCACTTTTAAATTGTTCATAGTTGGCTCTGTTTCTCTGCTTAATGTGAGGGACTCTTTGTATTAGATTCAAGATTTTAGTTGTCAACAAAATACTTAAATTGTTTTTCTAAGCTGGCATCTAAAACTACTCAGATTCAACACGACACGTCAAGGGATAATAATGGAGTTAGAGAATTCAATGCAATGTTTTAAATTTTACAACTACTTTTGTACAAAACATGGTAGGGAAAAATGAATGTGAAAGAGAAGAGAAATAGAGTGTGAAGTGTGAACATAATCTTTTGGTGGGGCTCCTTTGGTGTTTTGGGTCTTTCAAACTTTCCATCTTTATGCTCCTTTGCGTAATTTGGAATTCTCCTCTTAGTATATAATATTTCCACTTGTAATTTACTTAATGCAAGAAAATGTATAGATTCCTCTGTAGATTATTTGAAATATTTACAGAGAATAAACTTTTAGATAAAAAAGCATGAACAAACGTTCAAATTTTGTTGACGTGCCATCGCATAAACGATATCCTTGACTTCTTGTTATAATGATAGTTTGAAACTGTGTATTATAGTTTTCTTTTCATTACAATTAACCTAGATTTACAACAACAAAAATACATTTCTTGTATAGTTGAGTAAATTAAGAAAATTAATTTATTTTAGTAAGAACCATTTTATTATTCGATTTTAGATTTCATCTGTATCAAAAAATAAGAATTGAACATAGTTCTGACTGAATACTTGATGGTACCAATATATTATTCCAAAACTCCTGAGCAGTATTACTTGCGCCCATTGTCTTTTCTTTTTGTGTGTTTTCCTTTTATTTCTTCGAGTCACCCACCCACTGGTGTATTGACGAAAATTCATACTAGTATCTAAATTTTATAAAAATGTGTGAGGAAGATTCGATCATTTTCTCTGCCGACATTGTCTTTTTGTACTTCACTACAGTTCGAATCAATGGTCTTGTGACTGTATTAATAAGTGAATAAAATGAGAGAAGATGCTGCACGAAAGTTGCGGCATGGCCGGCCAACATCTACCAACACGCGAAGCTTTCACCACTTGTGGAATTGTAACGGACAAGAATCAAATCATACATAGTTGACATTGATTTCTTTTTACAAAGTTCATTTCCAACTACACAAACTTCAAAAATAATGAAACGTGGAAGGTGATGAATTATACGTTATGTGGATTGTTGTAAATGCCATTCCGCATATAAACAATTGTCAAGCATGCAAGAATACGTTGCAAACCGTTGTGTCACCTATTTTATTATGGCTAAAATGCAAAATAATACTTTGTTGTAATAATTCTTGAAGTGTTTAAGGATGTCAAACATGCATTTAGATTTATGATTTATCATCATCGTTAATTTTTGGTTGAAAGGATTGTTCATTTCCAAATATATCTAAGTATTTGGTGACATGAAAGCCTAAGTCACAACAAAAGAAAATAAATTTGGTGACCCAGTTGACATTATGAATCATACAAGTACAAACCCAAAATCTTAAAAGAAAAACTAAATCACATGTTTACAATTACACCATTCCCATGGAGCATATTCAGTCATTAACTCTAACATCGCACGGTTATATCTAAAAGTGGTACTTCCTTTGTAGAATGAATATGTAAACACTGATTATAGGGAAGAACTATTTTACTGGAAAATTAAACTAAAAACATCACATTAAGATAAATAAAACGAAGCTAGAAATTACATAGACCAAAAAGGAAAAATTACATAAAATGAAATCTGTGGCATGGTCGAAGCATGACAAAAAACCGCAGCTGGACCGACACAGAGACTAATACAAACATAATATTAGCATACAAGATTTAACCCCACTAATCATAAACTTAATTACTCTATTAAGCCTCTCCATGTAATTTCCAAAAACACCATTACAGGCGGCTTCTAAAATCCCTAATTTACCCCTACTATTACCAAACCGAACTACACGAACTGATCAAGACAAGATCGAAGCCCAATCTATCTCGTACGACGGATACTTCTCCAACGAGAACGTCTCGTTCCACTGCGGCGGCTCCTCCGTGTCAGCGAACGTCAAGTCCGACAACGGCGAAGATCCGGCTGACTCAACAAACTCCGCAGCGTCCGAGTTCGACTTATTATCCTCCGCCTTGACTTTCTCCGGCGATGCAACCGTCTTCGAGGCACGTTTCTTGGAAGCTTTCGTCGTCGTTTTGCCCTGCTTCTCCGCCTCCGCCATGCTCTGACAAATAGCTTCGAGCTTAGCGTCGACGGTGGAGTGTAGCGGTTTGTACTCGCCGAACTCGCCTCCGATGTGGGAACCGTTGTGACGTAGGTTAGGGAAGTTAAGCCGGGCGAAGTCGCCGCGCAGCTTATACGCCGCCTTGTCGTAAGCCAAGGCAGCTTCCTCCGCCGTGTCGAACGTTCCAAGCCAGAGACGAGTACGGTTCCTCGGCAAACGGATCTCCGCCACCCATTTTCCCCAGTGACGTTGCCTCACGCCTCTGTATAGCTTCGTCGGCTTCGCCGGAGCACCGAAACAAGAGCCGGTGGCTCCGAACTGCTTCATCAGTAACGGCTTAGGGCTGAGATGGCTCGAGAAAGCGTTGTTGTGGTTCTGGTAGGAAGAGAGGTGGTTTAGCCCGGTTAATGACCCGGTTTGAAGAAGATCCGACCCGTAAGTAAACTGTTGGGTCATGAACGTTGAATAGTCTTCCGGGTGATATCCGGGGAAAGTAGGGAGAGAAGGAGAAAACGCAGATGCTGCGGGTTGAATAAACGCAGACGCTGCGGGAGAAGAGTTGGAAACGCTTTTGATAAAAGGTACAAGCGCTTCCATGAGTTCACCACCACCAAACGAATCTGATTGGTGAAACGTTCTGCTACTGTACATATTCATAACAGCTTCCATTATAATTTTTAGATTTTGTTTTTTTTTTTAAAAGAGAAATAAAGTTTTGAATCCGAAAATTTACACCTGGTTCTTGTCAAAAGTAAAGAACAGGGTTTTTTCAAGAAGATTCAAGAAAATAAAAAATGGATCGAAAAGGTTTGAAATAAGCAACCTTGTTTAGATCCAAGAAGAGGGAACAAAAAATAACCCTCGACTCAATCTACGAAAAATAAAACGAAAATTTCAGAATAAAAATATTTCAATTAGATGTGCAGATAAAAAACACAGTTTCATAAGCTTGAAATTTCGTATGAATAATCAATTATAACCATTCAAACATAAATAAACCCAGAAACCGATTTTTTTCTGAAGAAGGATCAAATGAAAAAAGCAATGGCAGATTTTAGCTAACAATTTTGTTTGTGGGGAGGACACTCAATTTTTGTAGTGAATTTACTCTCAGCCTCACCTATGGATGCTTTAACCTCAACAGCTTGGGTCTCGTTATATAGTGGATGTTGCTTCCTCACACTATTTTTCATTTTTTATTCGTATTATCTTCGTTCTATGCATTTTATTATTTCCTATTTCCCATTTTCCAGAAAAATAATAATCTGGAGAAAATATAATACTAAAATAAAACTTTATAACGCACCGAAAACTTCTCGTTAAAGTTACCGCATATCTTCGGGGACAGAATAATTACCAACAAAAGCATAATTACTAAAGAATTCTCAAAATGAATAATTAAATAAACAATAAAATATACCATTAAAAATTTGTGTAATTCTTTGCAAAATATTCTAACGTTTTGCCATATTTTAAAAACGTGAAGAAAAACTTTATACCTAAAATCATTGATTGGACATTGTAGACTATTCATGAATAGAAACTTTTGCAATTTGCATAATAACTATATAATAATTTCTAATATCCAATCTTTTTTTTTATCAAAAAAAGTAACTCATATTGTGAACGAATACAATCTTACGATTGAATTCAAAGAACGAATACAAGTAAATTTGTTTCACGTAGCATGTGAGCTGCATAGAGATGACATGCAGCCGATGGACGGATGACGCGTGTATGTAATTCCAAAACACGTGTCGTACTATCATTTGTGATATGTGGAGTAAATAGTCATACCTGTTTTTGTTGACCTTTATGGGCTTGTGTTCGCACTTTACTGTTTGCAGCTTAGTGATCGGCTTTGACCTATACAGTAAGAAGACTGATATTAATCAGTTTGAAACTTTTTTTTTAATCAGTTTGAAACTTAAATAACCTTTTTGTTAAACATCTAATACTGAATAAACCTTATATTATCTTTTCTGCTAATTAACATGGTTGATTAGTAACTTTGTAATCTTAATTTGCTCATACTACCACGGTGGACCGATCACGTCTTATCTTCCATTCAACAGTGTACAATAATTTTGTGAACGAAAAAGAAATAGTGGTGCTTTGACAATAAATAATTAGTTGGTAATAAACTAATAATGATAAGGAAAAGATAAGAATAAGCTGGTTAAGTGACGGCAGAGGGGCTGCTTTCAAAACAGTTGTGAAATTCTTATTAATTGGTCAGCTACTTGCTCCTCGCCCATTTTTTATTTTACTACATTCTTATTAATGGTGGTAAAGAGAGACAACTGTTTAGGAACAAAAATTAATCTTGGCTTGGAGTCAACTACAGAACTTAAGCATCTATATAGACTGCGAACAATAGTTTCATGGATGGGTTAATTCATCTACGGACGTGAGTTCTTTCATTGACATTAATTTACAATGCAATTTTCCATGTTTGACTTGCGTGTATTGTATCATTATTCATTAATTAACGTGTAATCACCACGACTTGTCTATGGAATTAGCCGGACGAATGTGGTTCATAATCAAATGTAGATGCCGTATAATAAACAATATATGGAATTAAGAAAAATATCCTAAGACGTGATAGTGATTTAAATATACATCACTACTAAAATTTAAAAGTATTTGTGGTTTAGTCGCATGTACTAATCATTATAATTATAATGGGTGGTTTAGACATTAGTTGACATAAAATGTTTCAAAAATATTAAGAAGTCTCTAGAGAGTTAGAGATGGATTGGTGGAGAACTTCACCATTATCATCACCAATTTTTAGCAAAAGTCTGAACCTTTCGCCATCTTATCTGGTTGTGTATTTTATTCCTAGCCGCATTTCCCAAATAATTAACTCGGGTTCATCCTATTATCCACGCTCTCACTGATACAAATGCCCGACCACACAAAATTGACTCGGATGAACTGGTACAATACCCCTGGTTAACGTTCTGAATGTATTTATGTATAGAATACGATTAACTGGACGGACATGATTATAGTATATTAAAAAAAAATTATCATTAGAAAGTGTCCCGGAGAGAAGACAATAATACAACCGTAGATGATACTCGTTAAAAGTTTATAACACTTTTATTTATAAAGGATGATGATAATATGCATGCACAAGTTTCTCAAAAATATAAAATGTCAAAAATATAAAATGCTTGGACATTAATATATCTACGTTTAAAAGGTTTTGTAATAAACAATTAATACAGAGTTTTACCCCTTTTGGGGTCGATGATTTTTTTTTCTTATGAGTTTTATTTATTATCTTTTAGTAGTAATTGAAGCGAATAATTTAACGTGAAGAACATTAACTTTTACACGAGCAGCAAACACAAGTTATTGATAGAAAAAAAACAGTTGTTTAAAAGTAAAACAACGACCGATACGCGATATGTAGCGTATGGCTAGTAAATTGTAAGCTGACAACTAGTGATTTGTCTTGCATCATTAGTGCTGTTCGTTTGGTTACCGCAGCTTTCTGCGGCTGCGGCTGAGTCTGCGGCTGTGGCAGTGGCTGTTCATTTTGTTGTTGTTCGTTTTGCAGTCACAGCCGCAGGAACCTTGACGCAGGATCTTGTACGCTGACGCTATATTTTTTTGGCGTCTAAATTTTTTTACCGCCAGCCGCAGCCGCAAGTAATTGCGTCTATCAAACGAACAAAAATATAGCCGCAGACGCAGCCGCAAGAAGCTGCGTCTACCAAACGAACAGCACTATTGGCACCAGGTACATGCTTATATAAGACGCAAACTTCTGAAAAATAAATCCTATTTGGTTAGCATATTGAAATACCCAAGAAAAATAAACACCACCATGTTTAAAAATTGAGAAAATAGCTAGTGGCCTCTATAATATAAAGGTACACTGTTTGTGTATACTATTAAAAAGTCAGCATTCAGCATAGGAGCATGGAAGACGCAAGGCGAAGTATGGGGAGCATGTGGGAAGCACGTGGCCTTCGAACATGTAAGCCGGTTGCGGCGGAAGAAGATTCGAGATTCACGGTGGGCTAAAATAGCGGCGGATCTGCGCGCCAAATAAAAGTTGAAAACTTAAATAATAGTGAGCATAATTAATTTAATCGGTTAAACCTATCGCATGTATTGTCATGATAGTCAACTGCATAATGCACCCTCTCATCTAGCTGTTTATTTAGGTGACAGCTTCTCAATGCACATATTCACGTATATTTTCATCTAATTAGTAATTACATACATCTTTGATATTTTTATTCACAATACATGTACTTTCAAGTTTCATGAGCTCTTAATCCTTGGAATGATATGTGTTGTGTATTATTCTGTTAAGTTAGACGGCATTCTTCTTATTCTTACGCATTTCTCATATGGTAAATTTCATTCGGTTTATTTCGGAATTGTTTTTAAAAACATCGGTTAACCGAAAACCGATGGTTCGGTTCGGTTCATGATCGACAACATAGGACTCTTGACAATGAATACTCTTTACGTATTTGAAGACGTAATAAACAGGTTAGCTGAAAAGATCCATTCGCAATACACGGGATAGCTTTCAGTGACCTCGAAGTTCTATAACATAATTTAAGAAGAAAACTATAGGATAAAGAGAAAAAAAGGTGGTAGAATCCAATAAGATCAAGTGGCATGGATTGCGCGTGGCCTATCGTTACTTCCAAAAGTTTTTTTCCATTTTCAACAAAGTTCTCTTCACGCGGTTTCCGTCACACACTCCCCGTTTCAATATTTCATCTAACTTAGCTGTGTGGTCACAGTGAACTGTAACCTACCTCACTCCACTTATGCCTTTGCCCCTCTTTTTGTAATACTGAATCTTATTTTCATCATATAAAACAAAATCAACTTTGACGACCAAGAAAAACAAAATCAACTTTAGCATAACAAAATAACTCCTGCAGTAACATTTTAGCTTAATAATAATTGTGTTTTAGCTTTGAATAAATAAATAGAAAGTAAATATTGAAATTGACTGAATGAGAGATTTTGGAGAAAAAAAAATGTGTCGTCGTTTTCAAAGCAGTTGGACGTCGTTTTAATGAGGAAGATGAATGGCATCATGTGAGCTTTAGGTGAATTGTCTCCTTCGTATTTTGTTCAAATAATTATAATACTAATACCTTTTCCTTCTTTGGTTTTATCGTTTTGGCGTGATATCGTGAATAACGTGACATATGGGTCCATTTCTCCATTTTATATACTAGCGAGTAGTACAAGTTTCGTTTTACAGACTGGAAATCCAAAACAAGTACACAAGCTTTGGATTCTATTACGTTGTTGTTATCAATAAACATAGGTTACCAATTTGAACTGTAACACCACTAATATTCGATGAATAATATCTTAACATCGTTTCATGGGCATTATTAATATAACGTTCACACTAGAAATTGTGTTTCAACATGTGACACTTCTGAAAGTAAAACAAAAAGGAAAAAAGAAAATAGAATCCAAGACTTCTTATTTTCTGATGAGAAGAAAGTTAGGTGTTGTAATATGAGGAATGTTTCGTAAAGCTTTAACATTAGCTTAAGTGGCTCACACACACATGAGACATCCTTAAATCACTTTTCTTTTCTATTCTGACCAAAAAAACATATCACCACGAACTCACCTAACAGTCTTTTATAGTCTAAACAACCATTCTTTCAAACTGCATTCATCTTTATGGGCTATTAGTTCAAAGCCCAATATTATATGCCTTGAAAAGCAAATTTACCATAACCGGACCTATTAAACTGTAGTTAATACACATCGTGCTTAGATGTTGCCCATAGCAAGTTCCTCAGCTGAAACAAAATGGGACCAACGAGATTAGGATTCACATCATACACATTTAGTCATCTTTAAGAAAACAAAAGAAACATATAAGTTCACATGGAAACACACAAAGCCAAGAAGGAAACAGAGTGACACTTCTCAGTAATCTAATGTTGAATGACAGGGACTAATGAGTGGATGACACAAGCAAGGTGTTGCAAACAAAATATAAATGTAAAATAGCCTAAATTTTGGTTAAAAACCTATGAATTACATCACAATAAAAGAATAATAATCACTAGAGCATGGTATCTTGAATGATGCATATCATGAAGAAGCACTCATATGCAACAAAAGAAGAGAACATGTAAGTTCACACACAGACGCACAAGCTAAGAAGGCAGAAGAGTGACCCTTCCTAGTGATCTAATGTGAATGTCAGGGGCTAATGGGTAAAGGACACAAGTAAAGTGTTACACAAACTTTTAATATGCAAATGATATAAACAGTGAGTTGCTAAAAAAAAAATGATAAAAACAGTGTAATCACAAGAGCATAGTGTAGTGAAAAGATGGAGATCATGATGAAGCATATATGCAAAGTTAAAACAAAAAAATACAATAAAAAATTTCCCTGCAAAAAAAGAATGATGGCAACGTTAGAGAGTCCTTGTAAATGTGCAAACATTTTCCTATCATACCATATTTAAATGGTTTCTTTATATGGCGCCAGCTGCTCTCCCAACCTGTTTAAGAAAGGTGAAAAGCATATAGTAACTGTTTCTCAAAATGTAGAGGAAGTAGTGACTTCCTTCAAGTGCCACGTCTCTGTATAACTCCCTCCTTTTTGACTAGTATGCGCACAAATGAGGTTAATGAACTGTGTGTTGAAGCAACATTCTTGAGCTTCAAGTTTATCAGTTTGTAGAGTCCCTGTGATTCTAACTCCTGAGTCCTCATGTAACCACTACATGGAATTTATTTTACTTAAAATCGTTATTTATATCATACATGTTTTTCTCACAAATACACTCAAAACACATTGCTTCTCTCCAATTCCACAGATAATAACACCATTAGACATGTATATAAATTTTATTACATAGTGGCAACGGAGGCAATGCTAGGATGATAGGATCCTTCACGCTCGCTCTTTCAATTTGAAACAAAGCAATCTCGTAACCGAACCGGATTGATCGGTTATCTGGCTCGGTTCATTAGAATCGGTTCGTCAACATAAGTCCTTTTTCCCATACGACGGCGTTTTATCGTAACGCGCTCTATTTTTTTTTTTTTTGCGAGAAGCCAAAATCAAACAAACTCCATAGTTACTCATATATTAAAAGAATGGACGTGGTGTTCACGCGCTATAACCGAAAGTGGGCAACTTTAAAAGTTGGTTTTGGATAAGATATTTTATTGTTTTTGTAAACATTGTTTCATATTAATGATTTTATCATCAAAATGTACAAGTTAGAAATTTACTTGAGAGTTTTGAACATTTTAAAATTTCTAGTTACCTTGCTCTAGGTACAATTACTCAAGAGTAATAGAGTAGCAAGGAAGGAAAATGTTATGCTTTCCATTAAATTTTATATTTGTCTAATCTAGTTGGACAATAAATGTTATTGATCCTTATTTCGAGTCTAATATACTAGGGCTTAATGATACTAATACAAGGTTACATACAATTGAGAAAGGCTAAATTTGTGGAAATATTAACTTAACCTCATATCTCTAATTTAATTAAAAATATTACAAATGTACAATATTGTGTAGTTAAATTATATGTATACATTCTCAGTCTCTTAAAGCTACTGAAACAGTTTCTTTAGGATCCAAGAAAATTACATCGATTGATTCTCAGGGTTGCATTCTTCTTGATCATGAAAGTAGTGACCTTACTACAAAGGAAAATTCTGAAATTGGAGAGCCAAGAAGTGAAGTCACCACTGTCCCCTCTGTCTCAGTTGTCACTGTGAACACACCCATTGACTCTTCCACTGAAGATGTTCATGTGGCTAGTACGCCACCGGAGACTGTTCATGTTACTCCTGTTTTTGATGAAAAAGACATTTCAACAGATACTGTTATGGCTGCCTCTTCTACCGAAGAAACCTTGGAACAGTTTGATGTCCTAAAACCTGTTGATTCCTCACCACATTCTCCACCACCAACTTCAGAAGCTTCTCTAGGGAAAGTGGCTAACGTGGTTGATAATATTTTTACCTCTCCATCTTCTGTACCATTTGCTCATAAAAACTTGTTTGCGGTGTTGGATAATGATGAAGCCAAAGAACCACCAGCTGTCCCAGCCTTGGATTTTGTCTTCACGAACTCTCCACTTCCAGCCTCAACCTCAGCCCCTAATGATTTTGCCCCTGGACAGCCTCGAGACCCGTTTGGAAAAGACTCGTCACTAAGGTCACGAGGCGGTAGGCCATTAAAGCCTTCTCAAAGGTGGAATGAGATGGAATGGTTCACACCAGGCAAAGGAAAAGGAAAAAGAGGTCGAGGTAGAATTCCTCATCACTAACTTCATAACAACATCTTGTTAAGTGTTGACTATAATCTATTAGGTAGCTTCTTTGCTTCTCAAGATTTGATCTCTTGTGTATGATGAATGTTCACTTTATCTCTGAACTCTAAGGTCGCATGACCTTATATCTGTATCTTTGCTAGCATATTAAGTGAAGCTCCAAATGCAGATGGTCTTTTGATTTATGTACGTAAGTCTCTATGTGGGTGGACCTATGATTTGTAAAACCATGCAAGTGCTATATTTAGTGTGTAGACTTGTAGATGTCTTTGATTATTTTTTTTTATTATGTTTTTTGTTACAATTTTGGGCCAGCCCACATGTTTTTAATAGTGGTTCTAATTTCTTTGTGTTCCATGTATAAACAGAAACATGAATGAACGATAGTGGAAACAGCAATTGAAAATGGAAACTGTAGCTTTGAATGGTTGTGCCTCGTGGAAGCCACACTCATATGTAATGAACAAATTTCATGAGTCGCTTGTAATAGAAGCAGCGCTTGCATCTTTGGTTGAGGTCAATAACGTGAGTATAGCCATGATTGATATGGGAATCTCTCTCTTTCTTGTTTTGGTTTCCTTAGTACTTGTCAATTTAGAGCTACCAAATTCCAAATTGGAATAACGACTAAACAGAATGCAAAGAAGTTCACAGGTAAAAATGATAAAGACTCTAATAAACTTCTTTATAAAACTCACTCCACAATCATCTCATGTCTGTAACTATAGATTTATCAATTTCTGCAACAATACAGTTCATTAGTAATCCTTCACGGTGTTTCAATCATCAAAAGAGCAAAGGTAGTCTTAGTTCTTGCTTCTGTGTTACTCATGTATCCAAACCGTGCATGCCTCCTCCACTGGACATTCCTCAAACCGAGCTGCTCATATGAACAACTCCTCCTCTTGTAGATCTTCAACCCTCAATTTATTCGGTATTTGATATGCAACTCACAGCACCCATAGTTGTTTTGGGTGAAAGAACCATTTCCTTAGCCACCGTACCTGCTAAAAGACTTGCACTATATCTGGGGCTAAACAGCCTTCCAAAGACTTTATTGGATCTACTAATATAACTATGTTTATGGGTCACCTCAATAAAGTTCAGCTCACTCTCGAATCCGTGGCCAAAAGGAGAGTAGCTGACGTCAGGTTTTTCTCCATGGGCTGAGGTTGGACTCATGTTAAATACCTGAGTGTAATTGTTGAGAAACATACGCATCTTGCTACTTCCGAAGTTATTTAAGCGGGTAATGTTTCGGTTTGGGCTGGGAGATGTTTCGTTAAGGACAACCACTTTGAACTCAGCCATATTAACATTGAGTTCCATGGAACGTCCTCTGCAACCTTTTGTCTACATCCTCTTATGTACAAAGCCAAACCCTCTCCGACATTGATTTTGGTGGTCATACATCACCACAAGATCAATGATAGTCCTAAGTTGAGCAAAGTACTTCTTGAAATCAGTCTTTGTCATGATGATGCCAACCCTCCCAGAAATATATTTTTAGAGTGTGTTGGACCAGGGGATCCCTGTCAGCTACTGTTACTTTTCTCCAATGACAAGGCATCTTCTCTTGAAGCTCCCTTCTTCGCTTCCGCCTGCACACGTCAATAAGATTAATAACTATTAAACATTACAAATTTACCATATTAGTACCGCTATTGCATAACGAATCTGAAATCATGCACTGGCAGAAATGTAGCATGGCAAATTAGAACCACCATATTCAGAGTTAGTTATACTGTGCAACACTCGTAGTCTATAGCAGTTAAAGACTAAGTTCGAGAAAATAATACATCTATGATATATGAAACTACAAAGGAGCTGGTGCAAGAGTCAACAGAGATAACATTACAAAACGAATCAGCAGTATCCACATTCGGGAAAGCAACTCAACTAATTTGGTTAGCGTCTCCTGCAACTATGTATCACCTGACACATGTTCAGACGCAGTTTCAGATAAAAAAACATGTGCTATATCAGTCTTCCGATAAAAAGCTGCTACTATATCAGAATACCTCTGCGAGACTATGCCGCTTCTGCAATAAGAATCATTATATTAGCAAAATAAACAAATAGTAAAATACAGAACTAAAAGGAAAAAGATTGTTACTTGTGACGACCTTGAACCTTGTAAAACGCTGAAGAGATTTTACTTTGAGAAAAATATATCAGAAAAATAAAATAGACATCGATGGAGGAGCAAGCCTGCCTTCATACCGCATTATATGTTTTCCTTTGAGATACTCAATTCTTCTCAAAAGTGCTCTCCTAAAACAATAACAACAAGAAGGAAGAGAGAGGGGGAGAAAAGAGGATGCACCGTCAATTTTCCAGCGAAGAAGAAGAAGAAGAATCCGAGATATTGATGAAGTCGATTGACATGGTTTATCAATATATTTAATCCTGGTTTTTTTTTTCAACTCGAGCTGGTGGGGGTTGCAACAGAGGTGGAAGAGTTACCTGTGGCGATGGTGACGGTTGGACCGGTGTTTGTGGTCGCAGAGGATGCGACGATCTTCTTGTTGGTCTTGTGGCCGGAGGAGACTGGAGATTTGCCTCATGGTTCCATTGGGATGATTGTGTGAGTCTTATCAGTTTAATGGATACTTAAGCTAGGAGAAGAGATCTATAAATAGAAAAATTGAGAGCAAGGTGAAAGGATTCCATTGAATGAGATTTTGATTTAGCTCAAGCCAAGGATTGATTACAAAAGAGAGTGGCGTAATTAATCAGAGGCATAGAAGAGAAGGAAACAAATAACAGGAAGTCCAAAGGTATAAGCTTTATCCACGGCTGATCAAACCTATAATCAGATTAGAAATTCGGACCAAAACCAAAACGGAAGTGGATGTGGCCGAAGCTGATGCGGACGATTCATACATTATTAGTAGTCAAATATAATTATATACGTGGACACGCTCAAAGTAAGCACCTTTTAATATAGTTAGATTAGTCGTTATGATAATTGTAAACATAACATAGCTAGACACTATGTAAACACAAAAATATAATTCTATTAAATAAATAAACTGAAAATTTTCAGTTACATTATCGTATGCTATTCGATTCGATAGAATAATAATCTAAAAATTGCATCGCTTGTTAAATCAAACAGAAAATCATCTTAAAACAAAACAATAGTTAAACTAAAATTGTTGTCAATCAGAACTAACGGGCACAACCTGATTGCCGTTGCCGCCACGCATAAGCTGTGCACAATCCCAGAGAAAGACCAAGATGATAGAACTAAACACAAAGACGGCCATTATGATGAGACATGTCGTACTGATCACCATAGTGTTTCTTCACAAAACCAAAAACTTATTTTTTTCTAACTTTATTTTCTAAGTTCCAGACAGAACTAGCTTATATACATATATGGGAAACCTTATTAAAATAGTAAACAGTTGGACATGAAAAATGAAAAATTCTATTTCAAAAAAGAAAAGAAAAAAAAAGAAACATTCTAAATCTCTTGAAAGTATATGGCTTTTTAAGAAATTTGGAAAAACAATTGTAAATCATGCATATGTCATTAATGATTATTAGGAGGAGCAAAAAAAAAAACAGGAAATTTTGCATGAGTCATTCATAAACATTTGATCGAATATGTCAGTTTAACAAACCTAACGAGGAAATTTGGAAATTGTAACATTTTATAGTTGTCTATTAAAATAAAGTATTTGTACTTTGTTATTTATCCTTTTTCTTTTATATAATGAATCTAATATATCAAAGGATAAACCTAAAAAAGATTTTATCACAAATATAGACCTTAACAATTAAAATGATCAAAATACCACTTAAAAGTTTTATTAAATATACATTTATACATTTTGGTTTAACTAATCCTAGATTTTTTTTGTTTAGAGTTGAGTAGTAAGGTTTTAGGAATAGTGGAGGAGGCATGCACGCTCGAATCTCAGAACGCGCAGCTTCAATCTGATCTCGATGGTAGATTTGAAATTTGAAAATCTGATAGTAAGGTTTTAGGAATAGAATTTGCACTTAAAGCCTTTGCACTTTCTACAGCCCAGCCCAACGGGGAGAAGATCACCCCAAGTAGATACTCTAAAGTAGCTAAAAAACTCATAGTCTCAAGAGTGAAGAGAAAGAGAGAGAGATATAGGGTTTAAAAAGAGAGTGAGAGAGAGAGGCTCGACAGAGAAGAGAAGAGAAGAGAGAGAGAGAGAGAGAGAGAGGGTCAAACTCAACCTTGACTCAAGTCTCAGACTTCAGTCAAACTGTATTGACCGTCAAACTAGTGACATACGCATACTTTATAGCCATCATGACCATAGAGTGAGCTTTTTTACTTTATGAGCAATCTCCATTCCTCAAGCTTCGGTATAGATCCAAGTAACTAGATGATTCTGGTCTGATAAACCTGCAATGATAAAATTGAACAGTGTTGTGAATATACTATGCAAGGTCCTAATGTCTCTGATGCTTACACTATCTATCAACGGTCTTCCTGGTCCGTTATACAACTGCTCTGGCTAAAGCTAATTGTTGATTCCTACACCTGCAGTCCCCCCCCAATAAAAACACATCAGAGACCAACCAAGAGATGCATGTTAGCAACAAATGAAAATCATATAAATGCATTTACCGAGAAGAAAAGGAAGACAGGACACGTTCCACCTTTCTCTGCAACCTTCTTTTGAGATTCTTGATATATACGCACTGTCTAACTTCTTGTTCCCGTTGAGAGTACTAGACCAGACACTCTACTTGATGTTCTTGTGAATGTCGTCTTCGCTATAAGATTTTATCACAAAGAACATTGCTTCTTCATACTTGGTCTGAAAGCTAGGCAGGTTATATTGTTCTCTTTAGATCATCACAGAACCTACACAGGACTCACATTTTCCTTCAGTACTATTATCTTTGTTCCTCGCTTTCGCCTTCTCTGTGAAACAAGTCTTGCTCTTTGAGTAATAGTTGCTATGGTTATAACTTGAAGAACAAGAAATGTTATGTTTCAATGCTTGGTTACTTGAAGCAATACCATACACATACTTGTCTCCAATAGGATCCTACAGAAGCTGGTGTCTATGCTTATACTAAGGTAAAAAAACCAAACCAAACCGAATCAAGTGTGTTTTGTCTTGTTTCTTTATCTTTATGGTTTATGAGTTTGCTGATGTAATAATGCTTCTTTGTTTCAGAGATTGGCACAATACAGACAGAAGCTTGATGAGAGCCTTAACTCGTGTGTTCTTTTGTTGTCTTTTTACTTTATCAAGAACATTTTTAAGATATGTATTAGATACACAAATCACGTTTCATTACATGTTATTTTTCAATCACCAAGAAGCCAATCCAAGAGAAAGTTTCTTACATTATGTTTTTTTTTTTAAATTCAGACGTTAACGGTAAGAGGGAGCTCTGAATCTTGCAAGTTCGGCTTCGAGACTGCTGAATCCTCCTACGTCGTCCCTGGTATGCATCTCTCTCTCATTCCTCTAGATCTAAGAGCCTCACTTGCTTATGTTATGCCCTAGGTCTAGTTACAGTGTTGATGGATTCTTGTTAGATCTGCTTCTTATGTCCTAGAAGTCTTGATGTAATCTTGACGTATATGATCTGTTACTTGAGA